>UESW01004670.1:216117-277346 GCA_900491605.1 Calamus simplicifolius | reverse complement strand
ACACCCTACCAAGCCTTGCGCGGCGAAAGGCGGAAACCTACGAGAGGCGAACCGAAACCTAGCGCGACGACACCCTAGCTCTTGGCAAACGACACCCTAGCCTTGCGCGGCGACACCCGAACGAGACATCCCAGACTTGACACCGCGCGACGACACCCTAAACGACAAGCCTTGCGCGGAGACACCCGAAAGGAAACCTACGAGACATCCCAGTACTAGTTCTGGCAAATGACACCCTAGCCTTGCGCGGCGACACCCGAAAGGCGGAAACCTACGAGACACTCCAAGATTTTAGCGCGACGACATGGCAAACGACACCCTAGCCTTGCGCGGCGACACCCGAAAGGCGGAAACCTACGAGACATCCCAGTACTCGCGAACGACACCGAAGATTTTAGCGCGACGACACCCCAGATCTTGGCAAACGACACCCTAGCCTTGCGCGGCGACACCCGAAAGGCGGAAACCTACGAGACATCCCAGTACTCTTGCTCTTGGAAAACGACACCCTAGCCTTGCCGGCGACACCCGAAAGGCGGAAACCTACGAGACATCCCACTCGCGAACCGACACCGAAGATTTTAGCACGAGACACCCCAGCTCTTGGCAAACGACACCCTAGCCTTGCGCGGCGACACCCGAAAGGTGGAAACCTACGAGACATCCCAGTACTCGAGAACCGACACCGAAGATTTTAGCGCGACGACACCCCAGCTCTTGGCAAACGACACCCTAGCCTTGCGCGGCGACACCCGAAAGGCGGAAACCTACGAGACATCCCAGTACTCGCGCGAAGATTTTAGCGCGATGACACTCTTGGCAAACGACATCCTAGCCTTGCGCGGCGACACCCGAAAGGCGGAAACCTACGAGACATCCCAGTACTCGCGAACGACACCGAAGATTTTAGCGCGACGATACCCTAGCTCTGGCAAACGACACCCTAGTCTTGCGCGGTGACACCCGAAAGGCGGAAACATACGATACATCCCAGTACTCGCGACCGACGCGACGACACCCCAGCTTGTCAAACGACACCCTAGCTCTTGTCAAACAACACCCTACTACACCCGAAAGGCGGAAACATACGAAGGGAAACATATGAATACATCGAGGACACTCCTGCTCGCAATGATAAAATTTTGCATTTGCATTAAATATTAATCAGTGTTAATATGAATAAATTACATTCAATTTTCATTCAAAGACGAATACAAAAATTAAGAACATTTTTCGACAATGTCGCTAATCTTTTTGTTCAGGCCCTCTCTCAATATCGTCGCAGCTAAGTGTCGCCGGTAATCTCTGACTTCCTCATCCATGAAATCCAGCTTCATATCAGGATTGTCCCGTCGAGCAAGACATTCCATGTATCTCAGACAGTACAGGCCGCAATCCAGCGATCCGCTCGGTTGGCTTGGGCAATCCGAAATATCTTCCATCGGCCACTCCATCGCTTCCTTCTTATCGCAGTAGATATGGAATATGTGGCCTAGAATTGTATGCCATTTCCTTGCATTGGCCTTGTACTTCGGGTTGCGTTTCATTGAATTCAGGTGCATGAACACCTTCCTTTCCATGTCGACAGCAACCAAATGCCAGTGCGAGTTATCAGAGTTTACAATGGTGAAAAGAAACCGGAATTGGGCCTTATCTTCATCCGATACATTGTCAAATATCGCAGCCCCAGATGATCCAGCAAGTTCATGAGCAGGTGATGAGGAAGTCAGACATAGAGCAGATACGAAAACTGATGCAATTATGCACTTATGATATCGGTCAGGATGCTCTGCCCAGTTTCGCATCAGAAACTCCTGGCCGCAATCAATTATCTGCCAATGGAATGTAAAACGATTAATATAATTCTAAAATCAACAACTAGAACATGTTCCTTGATATACTTACATCATCTATTATCATTTCATTGTTAATGAGATCTTGAAGATTTTTTCTTGTTGCAACGCCATTAAACATATTTGTGTAGACGATCTCGTCGGTTTGTTGTCGCTCGCTCAAAAAATTTTGAATAATTATTTGGTCATCTTCGACCGTTGTGTTGGGCTTTGACATGCCCACTGTCTTCACCGACTTTTTAGGTCGGGTTGTCTCATAACATTCGCCGACGACCGTGGATGCCTTACGCTTCCTCGGCTCTTTTTTAATCCTCCTAACAAGCGACGACACTCCAATTATTTCTAAGTCCATATTGTCATCCTTTGGCGCAGGGGTGCCAAGTTTATTATCGGATATGGACTCTTCTTTATTTTCATTCCCCTGCTCTGTTTTATCAGCCAATGAATCCCCCTCCAATATGTTCTCCTCTGATTTTGCATTCCCTGTCTCAATTGGAAACTCGGATGAATGGTCCTCCTCCATCTTCTTCTCCTCACTATTTACGTTACCAGGCTCGGAGGACCAACTCCAAGGAATGCACCTTCTCTGTTTTCTCGTCCCCCTTGTCCTCCTCATTTATTGCATAACTTTCCTTTCTGACCAGTGAATTGAGGAGGCTCTCAGCAATGGACAGCCTGTGCCTGACATCTTCGAGTTGATCCTTAACACACTCCAATTCATTCCTCAACTCGGCGCATCCTGCGCAGCTATCCATTGGTTGAGGGGCGCAGGTATCTGTTTGTTGAGGGGGGGACGTTTTCTGCTGAGGGAGAAGCCATCGCTCTTCTGGCAATGGTTCAGTAGCTCCCTCCATCTGCAACACAAGATGATAACAAATTAATATTAACTGAACATATTGACGCATTAAGTTGAAAAAATGGTCAGAGCAATGGAGCAATGAACTAGATTACCAAGTCCTGAGGCTGCAAGTCGGCAACCCGAACCGATTGGATCTTCATTTGGTGGTCATACCACTTCAACAGCCGGGGCCGTTTATCAGGGTATGCTGGCTCTCGCATTGATGTATGCTCGAGGAACCACGCCTGAACATGATATTTTTTTCGATATTAAATAAAGTAATATTACAAAAAATTTTGTCTCAACACTAATAATGTGTCTCAATAATCCTTACCACCAGTGCTGCCGAGCATCCGAACAAGGTAGGCTGCCTCCTAACTTTTTTTGCATTCTTTGAGTGCACCGGCTCCTCGGAACGCAAGCAAGCAGCTATTTCTGGGAGAGCCAGAACAATCAATTCCTTCAGTGCCGAAGCCCAGTCGATGCTACCCAGTTGACTTAAGTCATCCAAGTGCTGGATGAGATACCGTGGACATCTCTGATTAGACTTTGGAGCCAAAAACATGGCCAACATGTATGCGATCCAAAGTCGGACGGTGTCCTCGACATCCTCCTGTACTTTAGATGGTCGGAGTTGAAATATCAACTTCTCCAAACCTTCTTGGCGAAGATCTAAACCCTGGCCAAACCGTCTGAACAACCTTCCGTTGAACATTTGGCTGGACGTGTCGATCTTCTTCCCATGAGCTGGAAGTCCCAAGAATGAGTGCGACTTCGTCGGCACTGAATAGAACTGGCTTTCCGCAAAACATGAACTCGTCGCCTCCATTGTGACATCTTATGATGTCTGCTAGCAGTCGCCCGTCGACTGTGAACGTCTGCATGTCGACGAAGGCACCAAATGGGGTCCTTCGAATCAGTTTTGTATGCGTCTAGAGAACCCCATCCTCCAAACCTTCTGAACGTATACTGCCGGCCTGCAGCTATTCTTAAACAGCTGGGAAGCCTTCACTGGGGGGACTGGAACAATTTTATTGTCAACGAAAACAGGGGGTAAGACAGAAGACATACATGTCATGAAATTTTAAGATAGAATGTAATATTTAATATAGTGATAAACATACCTGAAGGAGCCGCATCCTCAGTCGAACGAAGAACCAGGTCCTTGCATTGTTCCGCCATTTTCTCTGTCTGCTTCTTCTTTGTTCGCGGTCTTCGTGCACAAACGAAAGCACTCATCTCCATGAATGAAGTATTCGGAAGAATGAACTATGGAACAAGTTTAGGAGGGAAAAGGAGACCAGTGGCTTCTCGAGCAAGAGACGAAGGATGGCTTCTTGAGCAAAAGGATGGCTTCTCGAGCAACAGACGATTGAGGGTTTTTCTAGGGTTTATGCCGACCTAAGAGAAATACGAAAGGACACCCGGATCGCCACGATCACATCAATGAGACCCGCGAACCCATAGGAACTGCCCACGTTTACAAACTTTTCTCGGAAATATGGCATGGCTCAGTTACTAGGGTGTCGTCGAATTAGTACTACGGTGACGTCAAATTCCCGCCTTGTTCAAGCATGGGTGTCGTCTCGTTAGAGCTAGGTGTCGTGAGATTTCAACTGGGGTGTCGCGAATGATTTCTGCCGAATTCAATTAGGGTGTCGCCGGGTTCTCTCTATGTGGTCATTTATAAGACGGGTGTCGTCGCCCTAAAGCTAGGGTGTCGTGGGATTTCAACTGGGGTGTCGCGAAGGATTTACGGCCGAATTCGAACTAGGGTGTCGCTGGGATTATCTCGTGGTCTGTTTAAAGCACGGGTGTCGTCTCGTTAGAGCTAGGGTGTCGTGAGATTTCAACTGGGGTGTCGCGATTGATTTTCTGCCGAATTCAATTAGGGTGTCGCGGGTTCTCTCTATGGTCAGTTCTAAGACGGGTGTCGTCGCCTAAAGCTAGGGTGTCGTGAATTTCAACTGGGTGTCGCGAAGGATTTACGGCCGAATTCAACTAGGGTGTCGCCGGGGACTCTCTATGTGGTCATTTGTAAGCACGGGTGTCGTCGCCCTAAGCTAGGGTGTCGTGGGAATTCATTCCATCCGAACTCTCAGAGCGAGGGAGGGGAAGAAAGAGTTCTTCTTTCAGAGATGAAATCCATCATAAAATTGGCGCTAGGATGGAGGGAAAGGGCAGCATCCGGACTCTCCGAGCGAGGGGGGGGGGGAAGAAAGAGAGTTCTTCTTGCACAGATGAAATTCAGTTGAGCACGAACCTACGCCCTCGCTCTGAAAGTCCGGTCGACAGGAAATATTTCAGCTTCGAGGTTGAAAAACCTGGCTACTGGAGTCTACTGGATTCTTCAAATATAAAAGTTTATCCAATGAGTTTTTCCTTGCTAAAACCTCACGTAGACGTTCGCTTCTCTCTCTGAATTCGGCCAGGTCTGCCTTCGTTATCTCTTTGTCAATTGCTTTTAAAAGGCTCCTTTTTCCTCCATCTGCTTTCTCTCTGTTTTCCTGTCATTAAAGCCTTTTAAAAGCAATTGACGAAGAGATAACGAAGGCAGCCGATGACCATCTTACAGACCTGGCCGAATTCAGAGAGAGAAGCGAACGTCTACGTGAGGTTTTGGCAAGGAAAAACTCATTGGATAAACTTTTATATTTGAAGACTCCAGTAGACTCCAGTAGCAAGGTTTTTCAGCCTCGAAGCTGAAATATTTCCTATCGACCAGACTTTCAAAGCGAGGGCGTAGGTTCGTGCTCAAACTTAGCATCCGGACTCTCAGAGCGAGGGAGGGGAAGAAAGAGTATGACATTCGTGCTTACAAAATAGTTATGACTCCCAGAATGTCATAACTATTTGTTCTAAGGTAGTTACCCGCGCATTAAACGGTTTGGTCACGCATTAACTAACTCTTACCAGAAAAAAACTGTTGGTGTAATAAAGGAGCTTTAGAAAAAAGTTGGAGAAAAGACTTTTTACTTTGCTGCGGGTGTCGTAGCATTGGTGCTAGGGTGTCATTAGATTTCAACTGGGGTGTCGCGAAGGGTTTAGGCTGAATTCGACAAGGGGTGTCGAGGGCCTTCTCCGCGCGGTCAATTCTTAGCACGGGTGTCGTCGCCTTAAAGCTAGGGTGTCGTGAGCTTTCAACAGGGTTGTCTCGTAGGAGTTTCGGCCGAAATCCAATTCTCCCTGGGGTGTCGCGGGGATTCTCCGCGCGGTCATTTCTATGCACGGGTGTCGTAGCATTGGTGCTAGGGTGTCATTAGATTTCAACTGGGGTGTCGCGAAGGTGTTTAGGCTGAATTCGACAAGGGGTGTCGAGGGCCTTCTCCGCGCGGTCAGTTCTTAGCACGGGTGTCGTCGCCTTAAAGCTAGGGTGTCGTGAGCTTTCAACAGGGGTGTCTCGTAGGAGTTCGATCGAAATCCAATTCTCCCTTGGGTGTCACGGGGATTCTCCGCGCGGTCATTCTACGCACGGGTGTCGTAGCATTGGTGCTAGGGTGTCATTAGATTTCAACTGGGGTGTCGCGAAGGTGTTTAGGCTGAATTCGACAAGGGGTGTCGAGGGCCTTCTCCGCGCGGTCAGTTCTTAGCACGGGTGTCGTCGCCTTAAAGCTAGGGTGTCGTGAGCTTTCAACAGGGGTGTCTCGTAGGAGTTTCGGCCGAAATCCAATTCTCCATATGGTGTCGCGGGGATTCTCCGCGCGGTCATTTCTACGCACGGGTGTCGTAGCATTGGTGCTAGGGTGTCATTAGATTTCAACTGAGGTATCGCGAAGGTGTTTAGGCTGAATTCGACAAGGGGTGTCGAGGGCCTTCTCCGCGCGATCAGTTCTTAGCATGGGTGTCGTCGCCTTAAAGCTAGGGTGTCGTGAGCTTTCAATAGGGGTGTCTCGTAGGAGTTTCGGCCGAAATCCAATTCTCCCTGGGGTGTCGCGGGGATTCACCGCGCGGTCAGTTCTAGCACGGGTGTCTCGTATGAGCTTTCCTTTGGAGCCAGGTGATCCAGCCTCGATGCTGAAATATTTTCTTTCGACCGGGGAAGAAACAAAGTTCTTCTTGCACAGATGACATACAACGTAAAATGGCGCTATGAAGGAGGGAAAGGGCATTTTCGTCCGCACGATAATTTTGAAAAAAAGCGAACGGCTTTAAATGGCCGTCACGTCCTAAACGTTACGTCAAAGCAAAGCCATACCGCCCGTCAGGTCATCCATGTCGGAGCCACGTGGACCAATCGGAAGAGGCGGTGCAGCCCACGTAGACCTTGCTGCACCTGAGGCGATGTACAAAGTGTTTTCCATTGAATAAAGTTTCAGGATGGGCCGGGCCCGACCCAGGAGAGCTCGTTTAACTGCTTAATTACAGTTTTAAACCAAATGGAGAGTACGAACTACTCAATGACAGATCATGAAACATCCCTGAAATCATGTTAGTGATATCTTAGCCGTAGGATTGATATACCCACGTATGGGCTTCAACGGTCCAAACTACTTGATTGCTATGCTACCATACCGAACTAATCGTAATCAATATACTCACATTTTGGAGACGTCCAAAATGTTTCTTTGCCATGACAAATTTTAACTTACGTTTATATTATGCATTGTATTACTACTAACCAAAATAAATAAATATGTATATTTGTACATGAAATTGGAATTTGGCAACATTATGAGATTGGAATGGCTTCAAGATGATTACTTTATAATTTCTCATCTCTTATCCTTTTGTAGTTAAACTCCTACCAAGTTACTTGAGATAATAAACAAGAGCTAGATTACATGATAAAACGTTGCAATTGGACTTATTAGAATATTTACTAATAAAAAACCCTTATTGGATAATGAGAAAGATTAAAAATCATGTCCTATGGATTTAATATTGAGCAGAATTTCAGAATATGTTGGTTGGTCAGGTAATGCTGTAAGATAATTATTCTAAGCCAACATAATATAGTTTAATAATTCATTGAGTCTACACTTCATTTTCGTAGTGACCATGAAATTATTCCATGATTACTATGTAAAAAATGCAAAGTTTGAATCATATTATAGTCAATAAACTACAGAAAACATAAATATATGTTATCTAAAATTCATTTTTCATGTTTCATACATTGAATATAGAATGAATTTTTAGTCACCTAAAGAAAATACAAAGTCCGTGGTTCTACATGCCCCAATTAATAAATCTATGATTAAATTCCATTTCCAACCATATAGAAAAAGTGGACTGTGCTCGGGTTGGTTCTGAGATCCCCTGCTGCTTCGGCAGCGAACCGTCATTCGGTGCTTATCTCTTATGGTTACAATAGTGTTCGTGGCAGAGCAGTAATCAGGGAGAGCTTCTAAAAGATGTTCTGTAACTATGCTTATACATAGGATTTCTTCAATGGCGGTTATACTGCCATTCGAATCCTACTAATTTTGACAAAATCCTTTCCAAACTTCAATCTCATCCATTCAAAGTCATTTTTTATTCGGACCTTTCTGGGCTGAGCTCCGTCAAACCTTTACTTAATGCCTCAATGTCTTTGGTACCATGGACATATAACCAGAAAAATGGTAACAAAAGCTAATATAAAATTTATAGCTTTATAATAATAAATGAGCTGCAAAATAACTTGCCATCAAACATGATTTCTAATGTTTAATGTGACAACTATATAATGGTATTATAGTCAAATATAAAATAAAAAAACTTGGACCTAATTTTAATCAATAAATTGCAGAGACTTTTTTCACGATATTAATATATAATACATTATAAAATATTTAATGTGCCGAACTTGAATATCATCCAGGGAAAAAAAAGTACTTTCATAGGAGCTTTAGTAAATACATATGCTAATTGTATATAACGAGTGTTCAAAAATTTTGACTAAACTCATTTTCCAACAAAATGACGGTTCATTGTGCTTTATTCTTCCTTAAAATATTGGGCTACTGCTGTATGGATACCTGCTTGATTATCGTAAAACATCTTCAATGGAACTTGATCATGAAATCTCAAGTTTTCAATAAGAGATTTTAGCAAGATAAACTCACAAGTTATAGATACTGATATGACTGATCCCATATCGTCAAAATAGAAGGTAATGGTGTCCCCACCCCCGGGACCCCCTCGGGGTCGCGGGGTGGGGCCATCAGTCCTTGACCCCGGGCCCCCTCGGGGTCGGGGTGCATCAGCATTCCCCCACCCCCGGGACCCCCTCGGGGTCGCGGGGTGGGGCCATCAGTCCTTGACCCCGGGGCCCCCTCGGGGTCGGGGTGCATCAGCATTCCCCACCCCGGGACCCCTCGGGGTCGCAGGGTGGGGCCATCAGTCCTTGACCCCGGGACCCCCTCGGGGTCGGGGTGTACTGGCATTTCCTTATCCCCGTGACCCTCACGACCTCGGGGTGCGCCAGCGTTCTCCCACCCCTGGGACCCCCTCCGGCTCCAGGGTGGGGAGTCATCAGCGATCAGCATGCAACTCAACTGCCAAGGAAAATGACAACTACCAGGTTGCACGGTATTCACACATGATTCTCAGTGCATGGCCATGCCTCGCCACGGCGTACGATTCGGTACTCCCGTGATTGCACCCCGTTACGGAGGGCCATGCCTCTTAACGGTGTTTGGCGCGTTGCATGTCCCTGTGCATCGCCATGCCTCGCCACAGCGTACGATTCGGTACTCCCGTGATTGTGCCCCGTTACGGAGGGCATGCCTCATAACGGTGTTTGGAGCGTTGCATGTCCCTGTGCATCGCCATGCCTCGCTACGGCGTACGATTCGCTACCGCTTGTAATGGTGCCCGGTCATATCAACCGGCGGCGTGCACTGAGCGCCTTCACAGCTACTGGACACGTATGATATCACGCCAGCAAGCGGTACGGGATGTCTCCGGCACGCGCAGCGATGATACGACGGTGATCTTCTGGAGCTGCAAGCTAGGGTATTCGGACAGGTATAAAGACACGTGCTCGCGCTGTAAGTGGGATCTGAACTCTGGTTTTTTTGAGCTTTCTTCCTCCCAGCAAAAACCCTAACCGCCTCAGCTCTTCTTCGCTGGAGCGGTTCTCTGTCTGAGCCCGAGTGACTAACTTGATCGTCGGAGGGTCCCCACCGACGCCACCGGTCTCCGGGGACTTTTCTTGCAGGACTTCGAGGAGAAGGACGTCTGTCTTCCCCGACGTTTGAGGAAGGTGACTTGGCGTCATCAGATTGGCGCGCCAGGTAGGGGGAGTGTAAGAAAGACGTCGAACCAGCAGCTTTCTTCTTCTCCTGTCTTCGAGCTCTCAAAGCCATGGTGACGACTCGAACGAAGGAGTTTCAGCCGGTCGCGCTGGGGGGCAGCGCTGCGGGGCTGGTCCACCCGCGGAGGCCCCCCCGGCTCTCGCATCCAGTCTTCCGGAGCCTCTGAATCTCCGGGGGGCAGGGCCTTCTGCTCCACAGAATGACGTTCCTGCATCTGTTCCGCAACAACTCCAGGAGGATCGATTCACTGCCCTGCCACGCAGGTCCAGTCGTTGGCGGCGATGGTTCAAGGCCTGCAGCACCAGTAGGCGGCCTTGCAGCAGCCGGAGTTGAACCCGTCCATCCCGGGGGTGATGCAGCCTAGCCAGCATTCCTCCCGCCGGAGATCGCCAGTTCCTGCAGATCATCGCCGCCGATCCCCGGCCAAGCCACATCACCGTGAAGCATCCAAAAGGCTCCGGTCTCCCTCCCGCCACGCCAGCGTTTCTCCTAAACGGCGGCACGGAAAGGAGGCGGAGCGCCCGCGCCGGCATCGCCGCCCTCGCTCTTCTTCTGAATCTTCGGAGGAAGGCTCCTTTGATGGCCGAATGCCTCGTCGAGCCGAGCGTCGACTCGAAGAGTGTAATCAGAAGCTGGAGGAGCTTAGCCGTCGGATCACCCACCTGCCAGAGACGGATTACGACAGTCGGCCTCCCCTGTCCCGCCGCATCATGGAGGAGCCCATCTCCACCAGGTTCCGCCTTCCTCAACTGGACCCATACGACGGAACTACGGACCCCCTGGACCATTTGGAGAGCTACAAGGTACTCATGCAAGTTCAGGGGGCCACTGACTCACTTATGTGTGTTGCTTTCCCGGCTACTCTGAAAAAGGCTGCCCGGGCTTGGTATTCTCGCCTGCCGCCGCGAAGCATCGACTCCTTCCGCCAGTTGGAGAGGGCTTTTTTGGCCCACTTTGACGCCTGCCGGAAGATCCCGAGGGTGGCGGACAGTTTGTTTGCCGTTCAGCAGAAGAATGGCGAGCCTCTGCGGGATTATGTTGCCCGGTTCAAAGAGGCCGCCCTGGAGGTCTACAACCTGGAAGACTCGGTGGCTACCCTGGCTCTGAAGCGGGGGCTTCGCCCTTCTCGCTTCGCGTACTCTCTTGACAAAAAGCCGCCGGGCTCCTACTCCGAACTTCTGATCCGTGCCCAGAAGTACATCCGGGCGGACGAAGCCGATTTTTCCCGGCGTGAAGCTGGTGGGAATATCCCCAGGAAGCCAAACCAGCCAGAACCTGCAGAAGCCCGCCCCAGGAGGCCTGAGCCTCCTCGCCGACCAGACAACCGTCCTCGACCTCCTGCACCGAGAGACGGGCCTTACACCCCGCTGCTTGCTCCAATATCTCAGATCCTGCTCGAGATTGAAGGGGAGCCTTATCTGCAACGCCCTCCTCCCATCAACCCGAAGATCCCCGGAACAAGAACCTCTACTGCCGCTATCACCGGGACCATGGCCACAACACCGACGACTGCCGGCAGCTGAAGAAAGCCATTGAAGACCTTATTCAACGGGGCCACCTGGGAAAGTTCGTCCAGAGGGGCAACCCAGGAGCTCCCGGTCCATCAGCGCCCGCGCCGCCAGTGATCGATAACGCCCCGACGGAGAAGACGGTGGCAATGATTTCCTGGGGGGCAGGAGGCCCGTCGAAGAGACCAAGGGGCGAGGGGGGAACGGGAACTGTAATTCCTTTTTTCGAAAGGGACTTGGAAGGGGTTGTAAATAAAGATGATGATAGCGTCGTCGTATCCATGACGATTGCTAAGCACCCTGTAAAAAGAATCCTAGTCGATAGTGGAAGCTCTGTAGATGTTTTGAACTACGATGCCTTTGTTCGTATGAACCTGTCACATGATCTACTTCAACCGGTCGCCACGCCTTTGATGGGATTCACAGGAGATTCCGTAAGGGTCGAGGGGGAAATTGCTCTCCCCGTAACGGCTGGAACGGCTCCGTGCCAAAGCACTGTCCTTATAAAATTTTTGGTGGTCCGTGTGCCCCTGGCGTACAACGCAATCCTTGGGAGGCCCGGGCTCAACCTCTTGGACGCCATCATATCCACCAAGCGGCTCCTTGTGAGGTTCCCAACCAGCCGAGGGGTCGGCGAGATGCGAGGAGAGCAGGGCCTACCGGCACTTTGCTATCACTTGGCCCCCAGTCCCCAGGAGGCGGCGCCTGCACCGCCATCTGCACCGGCACCCGAGGCCCTTGACCCGCGAGACTTGGAGAGGAGGGGAACCGGCCGAGCGGCTGCTCACTTTCCCCCTCGGGGAGGACCCTGTGCAGACGGTTCGAGTTGGAGCCTTACTTCCGGAGGAAGCTCGTCACCGGCTCCTTACCTTTCTGCGGGCCAACGCCGACGTCTTCGCATGGTCTGCGTCCGACATGCCCGGGATCCCAGAGGAGGTGATTACACACCAGCTCAATATTCGACCGGAGTGCCGGCCCGTCAGACAGAAGAAAAGGAGTTTTGCCCCGGACCGTCAGAAGGCTGTTGACGAGGAGGTGCGGAAGCTGCTGGCGGCTGGTCACATCCGCGAGGTGCGCTACCCCGACTGGTTGGCGAACGTCGTGATGGTTCGCAAGGCTAGGGGAAGCTGGAGGATGTGCGTGGATTTCACCGACCTCAATAAGGCGTGTCCAAAGACAGCTTCCCGCTGCCCCGAATCGACCAGCTGGTAGATGCCACCTCTGGGCACGAGACGCTCAGTTTCATGGATGCGTTCTCGAGCTATAACCAAATCAAGATGAGCCCGGCTGATGAAGAAGCGACCTCGTTTGTCACGGAGAAAGGGATCTACTGTTACCGGGTGATGCCCTTTGGATTGAAAAATGCCGGCGCCACTTATCAAAGATTAATGAACAAGGTCTTTGAGGATCAGCTGGGGCGCAACATGGAGGTGTATGTGGATGACATGCTGACCAAGAGTACCAGCGTGGAAGACCATGTAGCTGACCTCGAGGAGACTTTCAACAATCTGCGCCGGTACCGGATGAAGCTCAACCCCCACAAATGCGCCTTCGGAGTAGCAGCAGGCAAGTTCCTGGGTTTCATGGTGACCCAGCGAGGGATCGAAGCCAACCCTGACAAGATTAGAGCTATCCTGGAGATGCGGCCTCCAGCCAGCAAGAAGGAGGTGCAACGCCTGACGGGGAGGGTGGCGGCCTTGAGTCGTTTCATGTCAAGGTCGGCGGAGAGGTGCCTGCCCTTCTTCAAGGCGCTGCGCAAGATCAACGGCTTCAAGTGGACGAAAGAGTGTCAGGGCTCCTTTGAAGAATTGAAGCAGTTTCTCTCCACTCCTCCGCTGTTGTCTAAGCCTGAAAATGGAGAAGAGCTCTTCTTATATCTGGCCGCTTCCCCCGAGGCTGTTAGCTCCGTACTTGTGCGCATGGATGCTGACGGAGCCCAGAAGCCGATCTATTATACCAGCAAGGTACTCCATGACGCTGAGACCAGGTATTCGAAAACTGAGAAGATTATCTTCGCCTTGGTGGTCTCTACTCAGCGCCTTCGGCCTTACTTTCAAGCCCATTCCATCGTGGTGCTTACGGACCAGCCCCTACGAGCTATCTTGTCTCGCCCCGACACCTCCGGCCAGTTGGCTAAGTGGGCCATTAGGCTAAGTGAATTCGACCTGTCCATCCGGCCAAGGTCAGCCATGAAGTCCCAGGTGTTGGCGGATTTCCTGGTCGAGTGCTCCTGGACCGAGAAGGACGTGGAGGAGGCGCGACCGGAGGAGCGTATGGACTCTCCCTCATCTGGGGAGGTGGAGGACTGGATCCTGCATGTGGATGGAGCGGCGAACTCTCACGGGAGCGGAGCCGGACTCATCCTCGCGAGCCCGGAGGGAGACGTGGTGGAGTATGCTCTCAGATTCCAGTTCCCAACAACTAATAATCAGGCGGAGTACGAAGCCTTGTTGGCGGGGATGAGATTAGCAGAGGAGCTAGGCGCGGGGCGCCTGAGGGCCTTCACAGACTCTCAACTCGTTTCTGGACAAATCGCCGGAGAGTACGAGGCTAGGGACCCAACCATGTCCCGCTACTTGAGCAAGGTGCAGTCCCATGCGTCTCGTTTTTCTTACTTCGCGTCAGCTATATCCCCAGAGCGGAGAATGCCAGGGCTGACGCACTGTCCCGCTTGGCCACATCGGTCGACGGAACGTTAGGAAGGACATATGTGGAACACCTACAAGTCCCAAGCACTGAGGCCGCGGATGAAGCATTGCCAGTGGAGCAGGAGCCTTCCTGGATGGACACCTACATCCGGTACTTGACTGACGGTACTCTCTCGGAGAACCCCGCTGAGGCCAAGCTGCTCAGGCGAAGGGCCCCGAGATTCTTGATGATGGACGGGAAGCTTTATCGGAGATCCTTCTCATACCCAGTTCTCAGGTGTGTGGGGCCAACTGAATCAGATTACATCCTCAGGGAGATCCACGAAGGCGTATGCGGGAGTCACCTGGGGGGCAGAGCCCTAGCCTACAAGGCCCTGCGTCAAGGGTACTTTTGGTTGACGATGAAGGAAGATGCGGCCGAGCTTGTCAAGAAATGTGATAGCTGCCAACGTCATGCCAATATCCAGCGACAGCCGACGTCTCACCTGACCCCCTTGGTAGCACCTTGGCCCTTCGCTCAGTGGGGCATGGATATCTTAGGGCCATTTCCCCCGGCCTCTGGGCAGCGGAAGTTCCTCTTGGTAGCGGTGGATCACTTCACCAAGTGGGTTGAAACGAGGCGCTGGCCAAAATTACCGAAAGCAAAGTGAGATCTTTCTTCTGGAAGTCAATCATATGTCGGTTTGGACTGCCGCGCACACTAGTCACTGATAATGGCCGGCAGTTTGACAATGCGTCTTTCCGGGAGTTTTGCTCCGAGCTGGGTATCTGTCAGAGGTTTACTTCCGTCGGGCATCCTCAAACCAACGGGGCAGCTGAAGTGACTAACCGGATCATTCTCCAGGGGCTGAGATCTCGACTAGATGGCTGCAAGGGGCGATGGGTGGAGGAGCTCCCCAACGTGCTATGGGCCTATCATACGACGCCTCGAGCCCCCACTGGTGAAACGCCGTTCAGCTTAGTCTTTGGCTCTGAAGCTGTTATTCCTGTGGAGATCGGTGCACCCAGCCCCGGGTGGAAGCCTATAGCGAGGAAGGTAACCCTGACCAACTGCGAGCCAACCTCGACCTAGTGGAGGAAGTGCGGGACCGGGCGCGGCTTCGAATGGCAGCCTACCGACAACGGGCCGCGAAATACTACAACGCTCGCGTGCGCCCCCGAACGTTCCTACCGGGAGACCTGGTCCTTCGACGGGCTGAGGTCTCGAAGCCAGCTGAAGGAGGCAAGTTATCCCCGAACTGGGAGGGGCCTTACCGGATCACCGAGACACTCCGCCACGGAGCTTATAAGATTGAAGAACTTGGTGGGACGCCACTCCCTAGGACGTGGAATGCGGATAACCTCCGTCGGTATTATCAGTAATGTATTCCCCCCTTTTTTCATGTTAAGTATCATCCCTGTATTCACTTGGGTTTTCGCCCCTTGTTCAATATTAACGGGATTCAATTTTAGCTACTCGAATCTTCACAGAAAAGCCCGGCACCCCGTCGGCACTCAAAGCCCTGCACTAGCCAGGCATAAAGCCCAGTGTACCACTGGCAGAGCAGTGTGCCACTGGCTCTCAACAACAAAAGCCCGGCACCCCGTCGGCACTCAAAGCCCTGCACTAGCCAGGCATAAAGCCCAGTGTACCACTGGCAGAGCAGTGTGCCACTGGCTCTCAACAACAAAAGCCCGGCACCCCGTCGGCACTCAAAGCCCTGCACTAGCCAGGCATAAAGCCCAGTGTACCACTGGCAGAGCAGTGTGCCACTGGCTCTCAACAACAAAAGCCCGGCACCCCGTTGGCACTCAAAGCCCTGCACTAGCCAGGCATAAAGCCCAGTGTACCACTGGCAGAGCAGTGTGCCACTGGCTCTCAACAACAAAAGCCCGGCACCCCGCCGGCACTCAAAGCCCTGCACTAGCCAGGCATAAAGCCAGTGTACCACTGGCAGAGCAGTGTGCCACTGGCTCTCAACAACAAAATCCCGGCACCCCGTCGGCACTCAAAGCCCTGCACTAGCCAGGCATAAAGCCCAGTGTACCACTGGCAGAGCAGTGTGCCACTGGCTCTCAACAACAAAAGCCCGGCACCCCATCGGCACTCAAAGCCCTGCACTAGCCAGGCAAAAAGCCCAGTGTACCACTGGCAGAGCAGTGTGCCACTGGCTCTCAACAACAAAAGCCCAGCACCCCGTCGGCACTCAAAACCCTGCACTAGCCAGGCATAAAGCCCAGTGTACCACTGGCAGAGCAGTGTGCCACTGGCTCTCAACAACAAAAGCCCGGCACCCCATCGGCACTCAAAGCCCTGCACTAGCCAGGCATAAAGCCCAGTGTACCACTGGCAGAGCAGTGTGCCACTGGCTCTCAACAACAAAAGCCCGGCACCCCGCCGGCACTCAAAGCCCTGCACTAGCCAGCATAAAGCCAGTGTACCACTGTAGAGCAGTGCGCCACTGGCTCTCAACAACAAAAGCCCGGCATCCCGTCGGCACTCAAAACCCTGCACTAGCCAGGCATAAAGCCCAGTGAGCCGCTGGCGGAGCGGTGCACCACCGGCTCTTCACAACCAAGACCCGACACCCGACAGCACAGTCCCGCTGGTCAGGGCATTGCGCCGATAGCCCCAAGGAGCCTACCTACCTAACCTCTAACCGGCGGCGTTCCCGCTCCGAGAATTCAACCCTCCCTGGCTCTAAACTTTCAGGTTTAAATAGCTGGGACGGGATGGCTCGGGTGGGGAGTTGCCCCCCGAAACTATCAGAACTAATGAGGTGATAAGGATACATATCAATCGATGAAGTCAACGGCAATTCAGAAGGCATTTTGAAGAGTGTTTTCATTAATTGAAAAAACTACAAAATGCCGACGCTGTCGGGCTTACAAAAACAAGGAGAAAGGGAAAAAGCAAAATCACAAGTGCGAGCTCACGGCCCTGCCGGTGCGGGCTCATCATCAGAAGGGGCCAAGTCTGACAACCGCTCCAGTTCAACCTCCAGGGCCCGGGGGAAGTTCAGGTCTCTGGCCACCTTCTCTTTGCCGTGCTGAAACCCGTCAAGAAATACAGCTGCCGAAGCTTCGGCTAAGTCATCTGCGAAGCGCCCGGACGCCTTGTATTCTTCTACGAGCCCAGCAGCTCGGGTTTTCTCTGTGGCAAGGGCTTCCACCGCGATCCTTTCAGCCTCCCGAGCGCGGCTTACCTCCTCCTCACACCGGCAGGTCTCCTCCTCGCCGCTCTTACCTCCTCCTCACACCGGCAGGTCTCCTCCCTTGCCGCTCTTGCCTCTTCCGCCGCCGCGCCCGCTCGATTTTCAGCCTCCTGGAGAGCTGAGGTTAACTCAGAGATGTGCATATCTCTGGCCATGACAGCGCTCATAGCCTCCGTCATTTGAGAGAGCGCCGCGCGTGCACGGTCGGCTTCAATCTCTGCCCGGTTCTTGGCGGCCTTCACCTCGCTCGCACAGGTGTCTTTGGCTAACTCCAGCGCCTTCTCGGCCGCCTCCGCACGGCGCTGGGCCTCCTCAACCTCTTTCTGCGTCTCCCGCAGAAGAATCTTCTCTCCGTGAATTACCTCCCTGGCGGCCTTTAGGGAGTGTGCGATCTGCACGTGTAAGCCCCAGGTCAGCGAAGTAAAATGTATATATATACAAAATGAAAGGTAAAGGACAAGAAGATCGCTTACCCTGACGATGGCGGAATAGGAGTCCCGAAAGAACGCACCCGCTCTCTGGTGGCTGAGGTTCTCAATGATCCTAGGATCAAAGACTGGGCCCAGGACTCGCTCAGCCCAGCGGCCGTCATCCAGGGAGTTTCGGGGCGACCCAGGCTCGTCCTCGCCTCCCTCCACTGTCTCGGTTGTCCCCGGTTCCTTGCGCGGGCCACCTCTGGGAGCCCCCTCGGAGGGTGGACTCGCGGGGCCAGACGGTCCCTCACCCCAGTCCCTGGTGGCGTCTGGTGGGGTCGATCCCCCAGGAGCCGGGAGCTCTTCAGCCGGTGTGGACTCCCTCGCGACTGGCTCTTCAGCGGCGGCTTCCGCGGTCGTTCCCACCTCTGGTGGAGTGTCGACTGTGAGGTCGACCTCCGGGATAACCGGGACATGTTGTGGAGCCGGGGGTGGGGAGACTTGTGCCGGAGGGGAGACCCGGGCCATCGGGCGCTTCGGGGCTGGGGCCTGCTGGCCTCTGGATGGTCCTTCCCGGGCCCTTTTCTTGGAGGCGGCTCTCAACAGTTTTGCCGCCGGTATCTTCATCGCTGCATGGCATGAGTTGGGTTTTCAGAACAAAATTAAAAAAAAAAAAAAAAGAAAGAAACAAGAAGGAGAGGGGCAAAGGAGCGGAGTTTTTTGGCTAAGGGTGGAGAAGGCTTACCCCGGTGGGAGATGAGGCCCGCCGACTCCAGGTTGTCCTCCGATAGCAGCAGAGTGTATCGGGGAATCTCGGTGGCTAGCAGTAATCCCAATGCCTCCCGGTCCCCAGGCTGGATCGCAACGGCATTCCCCCGGAGGTCGGGATCTCCCCACTGGGGCCGGACTTGATCGACATTGGCAAAAAAGAAGCGGGACTTCCATCCCTTAATCGACGAAGGGAGAAGGAGCTTTAGGACCCTATTGGGTCGGGGCTGAAACAGCCACCAACCCTTTTGGGCTCGGAGGGAATAAAAAGATCGGAACAGGCTGATTCGGGGGGTGACGTTTAGGTGGTGACAGAGAATGACGAAAGCGCTAACGACACGGTAAGAATTTGGAACTAGCTGGGAAGGGGTCAAAGAATAGAAGTCGAGGAGATTGACGAAGAAGGGGGGAAAGGGAGGCCGGAGACCCGCCTGTAAGCAGATCTCGTAAAGAGCCACCCGACCGGGTCGGGAGGAGATGACCCTGTCGTCGGGGGTTGGCGGGAATAACTTAACCTCCCGGGGGATCCTGTAGCGGGCCCGGATTCTTTCCAGGTCCAACCGTGTCATTGTGGAGGCCGTCCCCTCTGGGGACTCCTCCGCCCTCGAGGAGGCACCGGCCTCCAGCCGGCGGCCCCTCGATGGGGCTCCACCGGTGACCCGTCGCCGAGCCAGAGGGACGCGGTCCTCTGAGTCAGAGGACCACTCAATAGGGGAGAGGGAGTAGGGGAGATACGACGGCTCACTGAGGGAGGACGGTTCTCGGAACTGTCCTCCGAGGTCCAGGAGGGGGAACTCATAAGCGAAGAGGTAAGTCTAAGATGGGAAAAAGCTGACCTGGGAGGGGAAAAACCAGGC
This sequence comes from Calamus simplicifolius, assembly GCA_900491605.1. Taxonomy (NCBI): domain Eukaryota; kingdom Viridiplantae; phylum Streptophyta; class Magnoliopsida; order Arecales; family Arecaceae; genus Calamus; species Calamus simplicifolius. Next base: position 258,026 of record UESW01004670.1, on the reverse strand, counting down.
GCAGGCTCGCAGGTTGCAGAAGAAGTTGGGGAGCAAGCGAGGAAGAAGACAATGGCAAAGGCGGTATGGCATCAGTTCACCCCCCCCTCACCTAGCTTTATCGGGCTTTCAAAACGTCCCGCCATGTCTCGTCGGCCGCGTGGCTCCTTGCCATACGCTGGCTCGCCTCGAGGAACGCCCGGCGCATGGTGCGGCACGCCCCCAGCCAGTGGGACCCCGCTGACGTCGCCGTAATGAAAGGAAATGATGGTGCGGCTTTTCGCGCGAGCCCCGAAGAGCCAGTCTTCACTCTCGAGGGCGATCACGGCAGGCAGTGTACGGAAGGCCGCCTCCTTACATTCCCCGCACTGTCCGCATAAAAGACAAGGACGGGGATCAGCCACGTGGAGAACGCCCCTTGAGCCTCAGCGGTGGGACCCGCTTCGCCCCAGGGGCGAGGGGGCATCTGATATGACTGATCCCACGTCGTCAAAATAGAAGGTAACGGCGTCCCCACCCCGGGACCCCCTCGGGGTCGCGGGGTGGGGCCATCAGTCCTTGACCCCGGGGCCCCCTCGGGTCGGGGTGCATTAGCATTCCCCCACCCCCGGGACCCCTCGGGGTCGCGGGTGGGGCCATCAGTCCTTGACCCCGGGGCCCCCTCGGGGTCGGGGTGCATCAGCATTCCCCCACCCCCGGGACCCCCTCGGGGTCGCGGGGTGGGGCCATCAGTCCTTGACCCCGGGCCCCCTGGGGTCGGGGTGCATCAGCATTCCCCCACCCCCGGGACCCCCTCGGGGTCGCGGGTGGGGCCATCAGTCCTTGACCCCGGGCCCCCTCGGGGTCGGGGTGCATCAGCATTCCCCCACCCCTGGGACCCCCTCGGGGTCGCGGGGTGGGGCCATCAGTCCTTGACCCCGGGACCCCCTCGGGGTCGGGGTGTACTGGCATTTCCTTATCCCCGTGACCCTCACCGACCTCGGGGTGCGCCAGCGTTCTCCCACCCCTGGGACCCCCTCCGGCTCCAGGGTGGGGAGTCATCAGCGATCAGCATGCAACTCAACTGCCAAGGAAAACGACAACTACCAGGTTGCACGGTGTTCACACATGATTCTCAGTGCATGGCCATGCCTCGCCACGGCGTACGATTCGGTACTCCCGTGATTGCGCCCCGTTACGGAGGGCCATGCCTCTTAACGGTGTTTGGCGCGTTGCATGTCCCTGTGCATCGCCATGCCTCGCCACGGCGTACGATTCGGTACTCCCGTGATTGCCCCGTTACGGAGGGCCATGCCTCATAACGGTGTTTGGAGCGTTGCATGTCCCTGTGCATCGCCATGCCTCGCTACGGCGTACGATTCGCTACCGCTTGCAATGGTGCCCGGTCATATCAACCGGCGGCGTGCACTGAGCGCCTTCACAGCTACTGGACACGTATGATATCACGCCAGCAAGCGGTACGGGATGTCTCCGGCACGCGCAGCGATGATACGACGGTGATCTTCCGGAGCTGCAAGCTAGGGTATTCGGACAGGTATAAAGACACGTGCTCGCGCTGTAAGTGGGATCTGAACTCTGATTTTTCTGAGCTTTCTTCCTCTCAGCAAAAACCCTAACCGCCTCAGCTCTTCTTCGCTGGAGCGGTTCTCTGTTGAGCCCGAGTGACTAACTTGATCGTCGGAGGGTCCCCACCGGCGCCACCGGTCTTCGGGGACTTTCTTGCAGGACTTCGATGAGAAGGACGTCCGTCTTCCCCGATGTTTGAGGAAGGTGACTTGGCGTCATCAGATACCATCACACGATTCTCAGCTTTTGCATTAGAGTGAGCAACAACATTTGTTTCTTGCTTTTTTTATGTTGTCAGCTTAGCACCAACAAAAATACAAAACTCTTTGGTAGATTTTCTATCGTCAATGCTTCTTGCTCAATAGTATGGCCATTTCTTATCAACTGAATTCCTCTTCCTGATGGCTTTAGATATCCAAAAATTATGTTCATAATGTATCCATGCAGCATGCATAAATATTGTTGGGAGAGAGTGAGCAAAGCCCATGGGACAATCCACTCATCAATACACTACGGGGCAATAATACGAAGGTAGTGTAATTGCATTTAAAGTTTGATCAATTTTCTTAGAAAACTTTGTTATCAATCTTCTTAAAAGCCTTGTTTTATTCAAGCTATCAAGAATAATTCATTATACTTCATATTTATCAAGTTAGACTTATAACTGAATTTAATTTTGAGTTGGTGTAATAAAATATTTTAACTATATATATATATATATATATATATATTATGTGCTACAAATTATTCAAAGGAATCACTATCTTTGATCTATTAAAATAGTGTAATTGGCGAATTACTAATTTACATTCGTCCTCTCCAAATCTTCATGGAGATGACCTCGCGTTTTCCATCACCTTGCATGGCGGTAGCACATAAATATAAAATGGTTTGGTTTAAGGTAAGCCATCGTCAATTCTAACTTATTGTGCAGGTACAAATTTATTAATCAAATGATTTATTCCCTATGATACCATGTTCAATTTAAATAGAAATCAAGAAAAAGAAATAATAGAGAAAAGATATGAATTTATGTTGTCCAGTCCTTGTTACCTACATCCATGATAATGGTCCGTAAGTTTGTTCTATATTTTCTCTTATCCACTAAGCCATTTTTATGCCTCCATGTACAAGACAAGCATTGCATCCTATGAAATACAAGGTGCAAATCTCTCTAATATATAGTATATTGGAAATACAAGGCGAACATCTCTTTATATGTAGTTTCTTGGAAATATAAGGTAAAAATATCTTTAAAATAAAATCTTTAAAAAAAAAGTAATTCAGATTTAGCCACCTCAAGAAAAATTTAGGACAAAGGCAATACAGGTCAGGTTACATCGTGTCTAATCCTAAGAGAACCTGCTAACTGACATTTTAGCAAGAGAAACATTGATTGTCTGAGATATTATAACATTTCCTGGCCATTTGATTGTGAACTTTAAAGGGATAGTGGAAAAGCCTTGGTAACAAATAATCTATCCAGATTATCGATAATTTTAAAAGATCATAAGATAACTGTTTAGTACGTATCTATCATGACATGTAATCGAATCCTCATAAAAAGATAATTATCCACATTATCAAAAAGATATTACCAAAGATATGATAATCTGATAAATTACTTCTTAACCAAATTTTTTTTTTGATCGGATGAGATAAATTACTTCTTAACAAAATTGCCTTTTTTTTATCACTTCTACTTGCATCCTCTTTTATGATGACCTCTAGCATCTTTTTCTGATCGCTTCCAATATATTTATAAATATAAATTTTTAACATTATTATTTATAAATATAATTTTTTTAAATTAATATATAATAATATATAAATTTTTAATAAATTTAATTTTAAAAATATTTTAAGAATTTGATGTTATATGATTAGTAATCTATTTATCATACCAAACACAGTAATCAATATTACTGTTGCATTGCATTATCTGTGTATATCAAACACAGTAACCAACATTACTGATAATCTATCAAGTGATAATTTATTTTATAGGTAATTTATATTACCATATTACTGGCGATGCACCAAACGCAACCTTAAGATGGTTTTATAAAAATCAATGTGCATAGATATCATTCACAGTGCTGGTGGCTTGCATGAGTAATTGGCAATCATATATTAATTTGACAGGTTGCCCGCCACCCAAATATCTGAATGATAGGACTCGGCTGGGGTCAAGTTAACCTGATTTAATTTTCAGCTGCACATAAACGGTCAACAAAGAAAAGCTATAAATTCTTCAAATTTTAACACTGTTGAACTCGAGAAATGGAAATATGAAATCAGAGTGCTTCGTTTGTGGTCAATTTTTTTCCCACCCCACACCCTTTCACAAGCACTCAACTCTTCATTCCTGCTGGGCATGGGTCTGTCCAACACCATGCGACCTACCTTAGATGCAGTGAAACAGGTAGCTAGTTTCGCTAGTTGATGTCAAGAATACAATAAAAGAAATACTTTTAACAATACCAGCCTGCCCAACCTCCCTTTCATAGATAGTCATCTGAGTAGCAGTCAATTTTGCCTGTCACAAGCCACAATTGTATCATACTAAAGCCAGTTGCGTTAAGAAACAAGGATACCTTCGTCCAGAGGTCTACAAGTTGGCCAAGCCTTGTAACACAAGCCTATGTTGGAGATCAGACATCAACAGCATTGATCTCCATGGCCTACAGCAGTGCAACCAATGAGCAATCACTGTTACCTTGATCAATCGCATTGTGTAAATACCCTGCAGATCTGAATCAAAACAGGTCATCATCATACGCTCATGACTAAACAAAGTGAGTACCTAGGACACTAAAATTTTGAAGTACCTACAAGCCACAGGAATAAAAGTAAAGCCAAACATACTCTCCCGGGATGAGATACTTTTGTCGAGTATCCCACCTCATGGCCAGAAACTAGGTTCATTTACCTTTTCAAACTATAACCATACCTCAATGACCTGTTAACTACCAATTTATGGTTTATAGGAGTGAGCTTGAATCCATCTCATTTTGCCCCATATTTCACCATGTTCAGCCCCAGAGGACTACCCAGATGGGCTAAATTAGTTTCACAAATCACAACAAGACTGAACATCTGAAACCAGTATCGGGAGAGTTGTAATGTTGACAATATTGGGGCATATGAGAACCTATTACTCAAGTATTGGTCAATTAAGGATCATGCAACTGGAAGATCATTTTACCACCAAAGGAATACATCTTCTAAATCACTACTCAAATTTTGACAGCTTGAGCTTAACCACAACAATGTGCTCACAATCTACACAATTTGCTCAGAATCAGCATGACTCAGTAATAATTAATTTTCTTCACAAGAACATATTTTTGATGATAACAGACATCTTCATGGGCATCCTGAATAAGCAACAAATTCCTGTTTCACCAAATTTAGCATCTGCAATTATTCCAGAAGAACCATACATATTTTAACATACGATCCATCCAAAAGTATTGACTTATAATTCTTTCCGGGAGTGATTCTCCCATCAAAGATGCTGTTCTTCCCAGAAATGAAAATCCCATCAAAGACACTACTAAGAAAGCTGTTCCCTCCAATATGGTTCGGAGAAAAACTATACAGCATTCACCACCTCTAAGCAAACAAGCAATCACCAGGAAAGTTTAAATGGAATTTTGTTGATAAATATGTCAAAACAAAGAACTATAAGGCAATCTTAATTGCAAATAATGTGAAGTTGCTGGCAACGGCCAAAAGAACATTGTCAGATGGAGTCCATCACCGAGTGCTTGCAAAGATAAAATTAAAAAGGCTGCAATTCTGCTTGATTGAAGACAGATAGGAAACTTACTTGAAACTAGATTGTCTTAATTAAAGCAAGTAAAGCATAGATCATTCTCAAGAGACCAGATACCCTAGACATTGATGAAGAGAGACGATCAATTTATCCTAGGAAAACCTTATATCTTTGAAACCAGACTGCCACCAACATCAACCAAATGGTTATTAAAAGGGCATCCTACTTGGTTATGTTACCACTGAAAAAAGGATCAAAAGTTGCACATAAGCTGTGGTTATCCATTAGAATTATAACTCCAAAAGCTAAGATCTATTATACAAAAATGGATTGGAAAAAAGTGCATAATATCCTGTTTTACAGTTCACTTAAGCTGCTGCTTATGGAGCTTCTTTGGGTCCATCTAGCAAGAAACCAAGCCAAAGGAAGATAGACCCATTCCATTTAGTTTACTCCTTATTCCTTTTTTTTTTTTTTGCAGCATGCAATCTCAAACAACTAATCAGAGTCGTCGTTTTTTCCTCTCTAAATCAACTTCACAACCATTATGAGATACTAAACTAATGTCTAGAAATGGTTGTGCTGTGATGAGTGATGTTGCAATCAAGAAGCCAACTTCCTGCAACTAAAGCTTCTTAGCCATATGTACATCTTTTAAATCACCATTCTGATATCCATAGCCAGGGTTCACCCATTACTTTGTCATCACAGTTTGTCAAACATTAAATCGAAGTATTTGCTTCACTTAATCTATACATCTTCAAGGGCATTTTGAATGAGCTGCAAACTCCTCATTAACTGTGTCGAATACATAAAATATATATTTAACAAGAAATATGCAGCTCAAAGATCCGGATCCATCAAATTATTCTTCATTGTGCTTCTACCATCATAACAGGGAAAAACTCTCCATTAAAATGGCTTAGTGAAGTAACTTGATAGCCTTTAATACCTCTTTAATCATCTTTACTAAGGGCCTGTTTGGTATCACTTTGGTTTTCTGTTTTTTATTTTTAAAAAACAGTACACAAAATCTGACATAAATAATATATTTGGTTACATTATTTTTATTTTTATATTCAAAAATAACTTTCATTATTTATGAAAAAAGTAGAAGTGAAATTTTTTCACTTCCACTTTGTTTAAAAGTAACTTTTTGGAAACCAAAATAACTTTTCGGAAAAGTAACTTTTTTAAAAGTCTCTTTCTGAAAAAAAAATAAAATAATAATAGTGGCTACCAAACATATTTTTGTTGTCAGAATTGTGAAAAATAAAAAGAAAAAATGACTCCTAAACATGTTTCTATTGTTAGAAATGTGCCTAAAAAAAATGAAAATAAAATTCCTATTACTTTTTTTTAAAAAAAGTAACAGTGATGCCAAATGCAGCCTAAGCTTACAATTAACTAACATATCTTGCTAACAAAACAAGAATTTGAACAAGCACAAGCAGAGCAGCCTATCATTGTGAATTGAAGGGAAAATTCTGCTAACAACCATGTTAAAACCAAAAATTCTGCTAATAACCATGTTAAAACCAACAAGAGAGGCTGACTTGGGACTATGGCCTCTCACTATGAGATGCCAAACTATGTCATAACTCCAGTACAAGTTGGCAATAAATCAGATTAACATTTGGCCTTGGCCTGATAACTAAGGTGGCATTGCCACCATTAAGGTTGTTTATTAGGAACTAATACAGGTCTGACAAGAATCCCTGTGAATGGAATGAAGTAATTCTATCATTTAGGAGAAATTGTTATAGCCAGGGCTTTTCTAATGTTGTCCTTGCTTTGCAATCTTTTCTTTCAGAATGCTAATATCGGATTTCAATTATAACTTCTAAGCTTTACAATTTTTTTCTTAGATTAGACAATTTTGTATTTTTTATGACTTAACTTTTAGCAATTTGCTTTTGCTCTTACTAATGACTCCTACATTGGACTCGGTCAATTAATATATGATGAAATTATGTCAAATTTTAATTGATTTGAACTCTTATTATGCTATTTGGGTATTCATATGCATGATTAGAAAAATAAACTAAGTTTATGCAATTTTTAGTTCTTTTATGTGTTTTTTGTCCTTTTCAAATAAATTGCCTTAGTCAATAGGCAGTCCACTTAGGCACCTAGTGTCACAGGGCCAATTTTTCAGACTACAATTATTTTGCAAAGGCCTTATGCGGCGCTAGTCTTCCTCAAGGTCTAGCCAGCCTTTCCCTCTCTCAAGATAGAAGTGAAGAAAACTTCTTTATGAATTCCCAAGGATACAACACACACACTGGAATTCATAAAGAAGTTTTCATAAAGACCTTGGGGTGGGTCCAGTGTGTGCGTTGTATCCTTGGGAATTCATAAAGAAGTTTTCTTCACTTCTGTCTTAAGAGAGAGAAAGGCTGGCTAGATCTTGAGGAAGACTAGCGCCGCACAAGGCCTTTGCAAAATAATTGTAGTCTGAAAAATTGGCCCTGTGACACCTAGGCAGTTTGGACCCCCATAGTCTACTGGATATTTGATACCCAAAAAAAAAAAAAAAAGGCAAAGGCAAGTCAGATTAACAATGCTGTGAGGGTAGGAATTATTTTCCTGAAATCACTGTCATCTTAAGCAATAGACAGCTTGATGGCAATAATTCAACAGGCTAATGGTTTTCAAAAATAATAGTTGTTGTGAAATTGGACACAACTGTCAATTGGAATAATTGGTAAATTACAAATGATAATGCTGACCCATTAATTGAGACAAAGCTCAATTATCATGACAAATTAGTGCCAAAATAATTTGATACATCCATTTTGGGGTTTGCTTGGTTCACATTCATCAGAATGCTACAGTCCTTCCAATACTTCATTCAGAATATAGACTGGTACATATAGTATCACCCTTCAGCCAGTGCAGGAGGGGCTATTATGCACAAGAATAATAAAACCAGGTCCATATCAGCGTGAATTTGGGCAGCTCAGGCTTGTATCACCCTAAACTGGAACAAGCAGTACACTTGCAATGACATTTTAACTGCCCTTTTAGTTTGTTGTCCACAATTTTCATGGTGTAAAAGCCAGGAACTATCAAAATCACCTCTATCCCCCCCCCCCCCCCAAACCACCTTTATTAATTTCCAGAAAAATTCTGAGAATAATTTTGTCTTTAGTTGGGGAAAAAAAGGTTGGAGTTTTATGGAGATGATCAAGGTTTTGTATCCTGTGAGATGGGGTTGTCATGACATTTCCATGGAACGGGAAGTGCCTCGTCTCGACGCTTTGGAATAAAGAGTGTTCCAAGATGCACCAATTGAGATGCTGGGATGATGGTCCCATCCTGACACCTAGAACAGCAACCCATCTCAACATCCTATGAAACATCTCTCTGGACCTGAAATCATGGTGATGGTTTAGTTGTTAAAATCCTAATTTTCAAAAACTATCGGACTTCTCTCTCTTCCTCAAGATAATCATGACTTGATGGTTCAACTAAACTATGCAATATGAATAGAAAGTTGGATCAAACAACTAAATGAAAGGTGCTTAACACTTTATCATACAAAACAGAATAAAACAGAGAATAAAATGACCAAAGGAACTAATAAGATTAGAATGGACAACATATGCCATGATAAAATCTTCTGCTTACTTATGTTCCCAAGTACTCCATTATATCATCATCTCGCAGCAGTTCATCTATGTCAAGAATTGGACTGTTAATCCCAATGTAATCTGATGGCAGTCCATCAAAAGAATCTCCAACAAACTTATCAGGCTCACTGAAGAAGGGTTCATCTACAAATGTATGCATGACTCCTGCAGCTGCATTTGAATTTCTGTTCGGTACTAGCGCATGCCCATAGATGTTATTGTTAATAGGAACTACAGTGTCCTCAAGTCTTATTTGATGATCAATAACAGGAACAGGGAACTGTTGTCTGTCCTCAGAAAGCCCATATTCCAATGATGAGGACAAAAATTGGAAACCAGTTCCTGACCCAAAGTTGGTCCCAGATTGTGACGTAGCATGACCTACACCTGGATGTGGTAAGGGCTGTCCATCAACATACAAGCTTTGTGTAGTGATATTAGTAGAAGGGATGAATCCTAAATTGTTAATTCCAGTTTCAGAGAGAAGGTACTGGTTTCTAGGATCATCATAATGTTTTGAAGCAGGATTTGTGCAACCCTCTTGGTTGACATTTGGCATACGATGACCAATAATAGGCAAGTCTGTGCAATTAATATCTGGAATAGCATTTCTTGATTCCTCTGGTAGGTGCTCATTCTGAGTCATTGTTCCTTGCTGATCAACAACTGTTGAACTTCCTCGATGTCTTTTTTTCTTTCGCTGTTCACCTACTTGTTCTTTACCTTGAACAGGTTGGCTGGAATTCTCAACTGGGCACTTCTCCCTTTCAGTTGAGGTGGTATTATCTCCATGAGTTTGAAAGTTCACCTGTGGATTTTTCCCATCATCTTTAGATGATATAGAACGACGAGCATCTTCAAAACCATCAACATCATATTCACCACTACTGCTATTTGTATCCTCCATTTTCTCCCGAGAACCAGTATGCTGAGTTACAACAGACATTCCATTGTCACTGCTGAGCTGGTGAACAATCAATTCCTCTCTATTTAAAACTCCTAACCAAATAGCACTCTCTTTGGCACTCATCTTATCCTGCAAGCACTTTGATTTCTGGACACGTGTTTTGATTTTTCCAATATTTGGAGACATGTGTTTAATCACACCAGTCAGCACTCCAACCTTCCACACCTTCTTCAGATCATGTGGTTTCTTATAGGGGGGGGCTTGACCACTTGGTAATCCCAACCCTACCCACCAGTCTTCATTTCCTGAAGGCCACCAAGGGGGTGGAACACCCTTCTCTAACGGGTACTTCCGTTGTGGTGGTTCACAATGTTGCATCAATGATGATAGAAGTGATCCCAAGGTAGCATCTTGAAGATCTATAAGGCTGTGCTGATTTTTGCTTCCATTATTCTTTGCATTCTTGGCTGCAAAATTCTCTACCTCATACTTTGCTATAGCTGCAGGTCCATTCTTATCAAACTTCACCTTCTCCTTCCACCAAGCCCGTATGTTATCTGAAGCACCACTTACAGGCTTTCCTTTTTCAGGTATTATGCCATAGACAAATCCACGAGCATTGCACACCTCCATTAACTTCAACATGTATTTAAGTATTCCATCTTGTGCTCTGGACATCTTTTTCCTACGAGCCTGGTCAGAGGGCTTCTTGGGCTTAGGCTTTTCATCAGAAGCCTGTTGGGCAGCAAGCTTTCGCTGTTCCTTGATTCTATTAAACTTAACTCTGTCCTTCCACATCCGTCTTGCCAATACCTCTGGTTCAACTTCTTCATCACTAACATCATTTTCTGTAAGGTTGTCACATCTGACACCATCAACTTCAAATCTGAACCATCATTCAACTCCTGCGCAAGCATTGCAAGCTGATCCATCCTGTCAGGTTTTAACCCTTAGTGATTTTTCTTACTTCAGCAGAAAACCTTCTCCTCAGTGATGATCTCATACAGTTTCAACTCCTACACAAAAGTTGTGGCACATAAAGAAAATTAAATTATCTCTCACAAACCTGACTGTTCCTATATATATATATATATATATATATATAATCTATATATCCAATATCATCTATGTTTTAGCAAGTTCTCATACTTACTCGAGAACGTAATCAACCTGCCCCTTGTCAAAAACACAAACATATGCCGGACTATTTCATACAAATTTACAAGAGAATTTTAATAGTGTTATTGAAGGATCGCCTTAACAAAAGCCTTCCTTCCAATTTTTAACACATTAAAAACAACATCTCCCTCTATAATCTATCACTTATTTCCACAAGCCAACCTCGACTTAAAACTAAAGGAAAAGAGAGCTGATTAACATAACATACCCAAATTCCAGATTTACATCCGAAAATATCAGACAACCCCCATGATTCACAGCCAAAAATAACAACAGATTGATCAAAAATCCACAAAACCAATCGAATCTAACGGTGAGAATCATATAAAGAGGAGCAAACGTAAGCTATATTTCATCAAAAAAAACCCACTTTCCACTTCCATCAAAGTTGAAGACGATTAAATCCTATCCCCTATCATTCGTTTATGAAAACCCACTTCGATTTATAGGGATTCGACGCTGAAATTCGAAAAGATTAGCAGTTGGACAACTCGTTTTTTTTTTCCCATGAAATCCGAATCAGAGAATCCAGAAAAGAAATATCAGTATACAAATCTACATAATAAAGATCGAACACCAACCAAATTGTTGCTCGAATCGACCACTCCAGAATCTATAAGAGATGGAAACCCGCGCCGTCTGCAAAAAAAAACGATAGTTTTCTTTTGGGACGAGAGAATGGAGATAGAGAAGGAGATGCCGAGCAGGGAATTACGCTAGAAGACGGTTTGGGACGAGAGAATGGAGATAGAGGAGATGCCGAGCAGGGAATTACGCTAGAAGACGGCATTGGAGGTGCAATGCCCGAAATGCCATTAATCGTATTTTTCATTCGGGTCAACGAGTCGAGCAGGTTCATTGGACCAAAATGGTGCAACGAATCGTTCTCGCTCTTTTATTATACTAGTGACGAGAAAAACGAAACTGTTCTCCTTCTTTCTTTTTATAGCGGCGCTCGCATGGTCGGCTGCCTTTATTTACGGTGCAACGCACCCACTGGACAACTCGCCCATTAAAAATAAGCCTAAAATATACTTTGACCCTCAAACTTTCATTTAGTGCTCGATTGGCTCGGGAGAAAAAAAAGGGCGATTTTTTTCATGCTTAATTGGAGAGTGGGAAAGAAAAATGGATGGTAGGAAAAAGATTTTGCATAAAAAATATGATATTTAATTTTTTTTTGATGTCATGAAAAAAATTATTGGTACCAAAAATTTAAAATCATCTTTTTAATCTTATTTTATTTTCTTTACGGTTACATTTATCTTATATTACTATATATATATATATATATATATATAAATTATATATTATAATTTAATATTATTATATTGATGTTATATCATGATAATAATGTATATATTATTATATATTATATTATATTAATTTATATGTAATCTTTATTTTAGGAGTATTATAGCTAACTTAGTATTTTCTATGTAAAATTATCTTCAACTAAATAAAAATTATATTTCTAAATATAATTTTTCATATATTTTTTATCAAATAAAATTTATTTTTTAAAAAAAGTTGCATAAAAAATATATAAGAAAAACCTTTTTTATTAATTTTTTAAAAGATACTAAACAAGCACCATTCATTTTAAGTTGGTTTGGTAGACGGTAATCTAAATAGATTATCGGTAATTTAAATTGGGCCCAGCATATAACTATGTTTGGTATATTTATAATGATAAGCTATTTTGTAGTGATAGTACTTAAAAAGGAGGTGATTATCCATATTATCAAAATATTATAATCTGATAAAATTTTTTAACAAAATTACTCTGGCCTTCTTCTCTTCTATGAAACAAAATCATCCCCTTCTTTTCTCTTTTTTCTCCATTAATTGTTCTTTTCTTTGAATGAATTGTTTAGCATTTTTCGATAGTTTTTTCTTCTTTTATTGTGGTATTATTCCAATGAATTGTTTTAGCTTTATTTTTCGATGGTTTCCCTTCTTTTACTGCGGTATTATTTGCTGTGCTTTGCTAATCCGACTCTCACCATGCTCTCTCCTACCTTTTTTAGTTCAAGCATGTGAGTATGAACCTCCTTTCTTTGCATGCGCTTCCTTTGATTATAGCCAAATGTCGAATAGAAAAAATAAAATAAAAACAAAATATATCAATTATTCTATTAATCTTACTTAATTTATATAATAAAATATTAAAAATAAAATTATTTTAAAAATATAATAAATAAATTATGGTAATTGAAAGTTTAAGAATAAAAAATTTGAGTAAATGTTTGAAGATCAAAAATATATTTTAAACTTAAAAAAATTAAATTAGTATCTTTTAATTATATATAAATACTTTACATTTTTATGATGATACAATTTATCTAAAAAAATAAACATCTTTTAAGTCAATAAAATAAAGTACATGAAATTTTAAAGATAATTACCAACTAGCATCCTTTTAATTTATTTTTTATCATTAATTATTATTTTTTTAAACTATTGAAATATTCTTTTTTTATGACATCCATATTCCTAACCTAAACTATTTATATATCTCTTTGATGTTTATATTATAAAATCTGAATAATTTTTCTTGGCATCAACTAAATAATTTTTTTCTATAACGCTTGAATAATATAGACTTTTTTTTATCGGCATGCATTAATATTTTTTTATACATTGTTCTTTATAAATGTAATTTTTTCAAATCAAATATATAATAGTATATAAATTTTTAATATATTTGATTTAGATATATTTTAAAATTTTAATATTATATGGCTAATAATCTTTTTGTTGTATCAAATACAGTAATCAATACTACTAAAAAACTATTATATGATAATCTATGTTATAGGTAATTATATTATTATTCAGAATTATTTAGCGATCTATCAAATATAATCTAAATATGAATATTAGATAATATTTTTAAAATTTTAAAATGCAAGCGTAAACGTGGAAGGATCAAAATATATTTTTGTTAAAATAAACAATGATTCACGGGTTGCGCCTGCCCGACCTACAAAGTTGGTGCTGGTTCGTTTATCTTTGACGCGTGAGCATGCACGGGAGAAGCAACTCTCGCTGTTGCCAGGAAAGCATGCTCGCCCCTTCCGGATGCCCGAGTCGAGCGGGAATTGACGGCAAAGTTGATGTCAAGAAGAGACTTCAGGGCAAAATTATTAGAGGCCCAGAAGAGGTCTACGCCAGAGCAGGGATGCCAAGCGACAGCCATTCAGTCAATGTTGACATACTTAATTTGAAATATGCTCCCCGCTTGCACCTAAGAAAGTGTTTAAAATAAAAAATAAAAAAAATATCCCTTGAATATTTTTTTAATCCTTAAAAGTTATTACTAAAAAAAATATGTTTGAAAAATTTTAACCAGAGGAGATAACCCATGTTTAATCATGGATTATTCTTTAAACTTATTCACTAGAAAACTCAGAACAACTAAAGTTATCCTTTGATGACAGACTTGTAATTTTAAAAAGGTGCTTATTTCCTCAGCTATCCCTAGAATAATTGCTATCATGTATATTTATCTAGGGATAACTTTTGGGAAGTCAAACGCTACCTAAAGCACTGATGATGCTTTGTTTGATCCTAGTAGACCTTATATCAGATGCCTAACCTTTGAAAAATATTTAAATTATACACGTAAAGATATCTAAAAAATATAAAAAAGGGGTAAAACCTTTTTTCGTTTTTGCATGAAATTTTCCTTTTTATTTATATAAATGGTTTGGTTCGAACTTTTGATATCATTTACCTTATTTGTATTTAATGTATTCATTGCCATCAAAAATAAAAATATTAAAAAATATAGTAAATTTTTATATACAAATAAAATGATTTGAATTTAAAATATAAAAGTTAAATTTTGTAGATCGTAAGATAAATATATACTTTTATTTAAAACAACACCATATTTCTTTATGGCAACCATAGCTATCCAACTTTTCCCGAATCCATTTGAAGTTGATTTGATGAATTTTTATTTATAAAATATTTATATATAAAGTGATATATAATCTTAATTTCATTTCAACTTTTTCTATATCTTTCCTACATAATAACTTTAATTTTTTTTTTGAGTCCTTGGATGATAATTAAAATATCACCAACTAAACTTCCTTTTTAACCACATTGGGTTAAGTACATACCAACTTAATCAATTCTTCATTATTTTCACCTCAGCTTATACAAATACCATAGCTTGTTTAGTATTTTTATTTTTAATTCTATTCTTATCTATTTTAACTCATGTTGTTTTAAAAAATTTATTTTTTTATACCAAATTTCTTTTATCCACTTTATTGCTCAACATTATATAAATTATATAACATTGTATATTCTAATGCTATATTTCTAAATATTTTCTTTTAATTGTGAACTTATGCACCAATCATGTAGCACCTTAGAAGTATATGCCTCTCTACTCTTTTTATTTGGCTTATATTTGATTTTATCTACCTCTCTGCTTTCTAAAATAATAGTTTGATATTTTATCTTTTCTGTTTATTATTCATAGAGTTCCTCTTGCAAGATAGTTCATCTAGATTTTCAACTCTTGTTTCCTTTAAAATATGATTAAAATTCAATATACTTTCCATGAAACTAAATTGAAACAATAGTTTATCATATCTATGCAATAAAAAAAAGAATTTTCAATAATACATGCGTATAGTTGATGCAAGATAAATCATTGTAGCTATGTATAGCCAATAACTCTGCAGTTCAACAATTATGACCAAATACAAAAAAATAAAGTATGCATATAACAAATAATGAAATAAATAAAGCTCACGTATTACTTCATATTAATTATCAGATTTATGCCCAAATTTGTAGACTGGTACATAGACAACCATATCAATGCTTAATGCTTATGGCATTTAACTTTACATCAAATGTCTTAAATATTTGGTGTGACTGATCAAGTCATGTTTAAATTAATGAATGAAATTGACTGACGGAATTACAGTCCAACAGATAGCAAGAGCCACTTGCCGAAAAACGATGTGTCATATCCAAAGTCGCACCGACCCCAGAGTCAATTTCAGCACCGACTCTAAAGTCGGCCTCGACCTTCAGAGTCAGGACCGACGTCAGGATCGACCTCGGCACCAACGTCAGGATCGGCCTCGGCCTTCAGAGTCGGCACTAACACCAGAGTCGGTCTCAGCATCGATGCCAAAGTCGGCCTCAGCCTCCAGGATCGGCACCGATACCAGAGTCGGTCTTGGCATCGATGCTAGAGCCAATCTTAGCCTCCAGAGTCTCGACCTCCCTTGATGGAATCCCCAATGAGTATGGACCATACGACCCACCAACTATCTGCGACCACCATGTCTGACAAGGCCCAACCCATCAACTATCTGCGGCCACCATGTCTGAAAAAACCTGGCCCACCAACCGTCTGTGGCCACCATGTCTGATAAGACCTGGCTCACAAATCGGCCGCAGTGGCCTACAGCTGCCTATGCCAGACAAGGAGTGGTTTGTTAGCCCTGACATGCCACGAGAAAGGTATGCCCCATTGCTGCTAGCCTAGCTGTTCATTCCCTGCCATGTGGTGGCACCTTGGGACCAACAGTTGTCCATAAAGGATTAAGAGGGACCCCCAACTAGGTACAAGAACAACCACTCATACTCGCTCACACAGAACTCTAGAACTCTAAGTTTCCTAAAAAATTTTCTCTCAAGTTTACCGCAGTTATCCAATTCACTTACTTGAGCATCGAAGGATCTCCGCTAGAATCATCGGCTCCTGGAACTTCTTGCAGGACCTAAGCCAGAGTAGAGCACTGAAGGACCCCAGAAAAAGAGGAGACGTTCACCACTCCCTCATAGATGTTCAAGAGAGGTGATTTGGCATCAACAGATTGGCGCACTAGGGTAGGGGTTAGAAAAGTACGAAAAGACCTACAACGGTTAGTTGCAGATCTCTATCTCCCTCCAAGACAGCGATGGTGGTGACACAGGCTCAGAAAGCTTCCACCAGTTATGCTGAAGGGCACCCTCAACATACCGAGTAGCAAGAGGCTAACCCCCTTGTTTCGCCTTCATCACCACCCTTGGCCACTCAACCTGACTAGCTCGCCACCCTCACCCAGCAAGTCTAGGCGTTGGTGGCAGCGGTCGATGGGCTGCAGGAGCAACACTTCATAGTCAGGCAACAATAGCCTCAGCCTCCTTCGCCCCATGCAACAGACGCCCAGGCCAGCCAGCAATCCACTCGCAGGAGACTCCCCCTGTGGGAAGCTCACCGCTGCCATGCATCACCAAGGTCTCATCGCTGGAAAGCCCCTAAAAGGCTACGATCTCTCTCCCACCATTCTGATAGTCCCTCTCCTAGGCAGCAACACAGGAACGAGCCCGAATGGAGACATCGTCACCGATGCTATCCCTCTCCTTACTCGTCTTCTAAGTCTTCAGGGAAGGGGTCCCTCGATAGCCAAATCAGCCGTCGGGCGGAACGATGACTTGACTAGTACAATCGGCGACTAGAGGAGCTCAATCGCAGGATTACCAACCAACCAGAGGCAGAGTACGATAGCCGCCTCCCACTCACTCATTGTATCATGGAGTCGGTCCCTGCTCGGTTCTGCCTTCCTCAACTGGATCCCTACGATGGCACCACAGATCCACTCGATCACTTGGAGAGCTACAAAGTTCTTATGCAAGTCCAAAGGGCAATTGATGCCTTTCTCTATATTGTCTTCTCAGTTGCCCTTTGAAAGGCTGCGCACGTTTGGTATTTCCGTCTACCATCATGCAGCATCGACTCCTTTCGGCAACTGAAGAAAACCTTTCTAGCACATTTCGACGCCTGCCAAAGGATTCTCTAGGTAGCTAAAAGTTTATTCTCTATCCAGCAGAAGGATAAAGAATCATTCAAAAATTTTGTGGCCCGTTTCAAGATGGCCGCCCTCGAGGTTTACCACCTTGACGATTCTGTGGCTATCTGGTCCTGAAGCGAGGAATCCACCCCTCCCGCTTTACCTACTCTCTCGATAATAATCCTTCCAGCTCCTATGTCGAGTTCTTGAGTTGCGCATAGAAGTACATATACGCCAACGAAGTTGACTCTACCCAGAGGAAAGCCGATGGGAGATCCAATAAGAAGCAGGTCCGCGCAAAGCCAAGCGGACCTCGTTCTAAGAAGCCCGAGCCTCCACGATGATCGAATAATCGACACCAAAGCTTCATCCTAAAGGAAGACTACCTTACCCCTCTCCTCACCTCTAGATCTCACATTCTCATGGAGATCGAGGGCGATCCATACCTACGATGCCTTGCTCCCCTAAAGCCAGGAATCGCTTGCGACAAGAGTCTCTACTACTGTTTCCACCAAGATTGATGCAGGATCGATTCGCATGCAAGTAATTTTTTTTTCTTTTTTTTAATGATTAATGATTGAATTTGATTATTCTCTCAAAGTAATAGCCTAAGAGGGATTCAGAAAAATTCACAATAAATCCGCATGCAAAACAGTTCCTAAAAAAATAAAGAAGAAGGACCGCCAAGGCTAAAAAGCTCCGATAGGGCTTGCTCTCATACAATAAAGTTACTAGTAGATTAGAGGGATGTACCCGATAAGAGGGAAAGATCAAAGTGTTGAAGGGGTTGCTTTGCCTGGCGGATGCGCCCTAGATGACCAATCCTTGAGCCCACGGATCTGCGGCCAAGTATCCGCTGACCTGGATGATGATCACCTTGAATCCTGGATTCATGGCTACTGAGGGATCTGCAAGATCACCATACAAGGGTTAAAGAATAATAGAGAAAATTTAGAATAGAGGCAAAGAGACAAGGAAGGAGTAGAGAAAAGGAGAGGGCAGCCAAGGTTTCTCCTGGAGACTTGGGATGTTCTCCAGGATGTTGGCACACACAGGAGGAGGGAAACAAGAGCACCAGAGAACCAATTAACAAAAATCATAATAACTCAAAACTTGGATTGATTGATTAATAATAAAAGATATATCATTCATATAAGAGGGTCTCTTTTATAGAGCAAGAGACTTGAGACCCAAGAAATACAGATATAGAAAGAGAGAAAAGAAAAAAAAGGCGCCCTAATCAAATTTGGCATGAAATTTGCAGCGTCTAGATGAGGAAGGTGATCTTCTAGATGCAATCAGCAGCAGCTGGATTCGACATGAAATCTATGGCGTCTAGATGAGGCAGGTGATCTTTAGATATGATTGAGATGCAATCAGCGGCAGCTTAATTTGGCATGAAATCTGCAGCGTCCAGATGAGGAAGGTGATCTTCTAGATGCAATCAGCGGCAGCTTAATTTGGCATGAAATCAGCATCGGTCAGATGAGAAAATGATCATCCAGATCGGAAAGGTTGCTTGATCTGCTAGGTGGCATGTGGGCTGCTTGAAGTAGGTGTGGCATCAACTTGAATTTAGCAGCTGCTCTGTCTGACTGTGATGGCCTTGTCTTCTGCTCTAATACTGATGTCTCCTCTTGTAAGCTGATAAACTTACTACAGGACTCACATTAAAATAAACTAAACTGGATAGAACTCAATTTAGAATAAAATAAATTGGATGGGACTCAAAATAAACTAAACTTTATTTTCCAACTCAAGACTTGAATCATAACTAATTAGATATCCACAGAGGGCTAAGAATCCTCTACTTGATCCTGGTGCCCACACCAATTCTCCCGGGGTGGGAAGAACTCGATCCCATTGAGTATGGGTCATTCTAGCTTTGGTATCTCTCTAGTAGGTCTAGGTCGAGGTGTTGCAAGTCCTCTCGAGTAATCCATGAATCGTTAGATTCGGGGCGACCCTGCCATCGGACCAGGTAGCATTGATAACCGCAGTTCTGGGTCGTAATGGCTTGATCATCTAGGATATGCTCGATCTGCTCTTCTCGCTCAGGTAAAATTGGTGGTGGACACTCTTGGGTAGGTTCGCTCATGAAGGAGGGTTAGGTCCAAAGTACTCACTAGAAATCGCTGCCGGTTCCCTATATTCTACTAGGTCTGCAATATTGAAGGTAGAGCTAATGCCCCAATCCGAGGGCAGATCTAGCACATAGGCATTGTGTCCTACTTTCTCTATTATTTTAAAGGGACCAGCTCCGCGAGCGTGAAGTTTCTTAACGGTACCTGGTGGGAACCATTCAGGCCTAAGCTTAACCATGACATAATTCCCTACACCGAACTCTTTGGCTCTTCTTCGGGAGTTAGCCAGTCTTTTATAAGTTTCATTACTTAGATTTATTTTCTGGCTAATGTCCTTATGTAAGTCTTTGATATGCTATGCAAATGCTTATGCGGACTCTGAGACTCGTGTGTGGAGGGATAAAGGAATTAGATCAAGTGGATGATTAGGCTTGTACCCATGACTATCTCAAATGGACTCTTGCACGTGGACCTGTTCACTGAGCTATTGTAGGCGAACTCTGCATGAGGCAGTAATAAATCCTACGTTCCTAGGTGTTCGCCTACAAGGCACCTCAAAAGGTGTAACCCCCCGGTAAATTAATTGTGGGGAAGGTAACCCCAGCATTTATTTGAGGACACCTGGTACCTAGAGTTTATTCGGACGTTTAGGTTTTCGACTTGTCGATTGGTTACCCAAGTTGTCGTGTGTCTGATTGGTTCCCGATATCTCTGATCAGATGAGGCGTCGCGTGGGAGAATAAAAGGAGTTTAAGGTCGACTCCCTCCTTCACCCTGGCGCACACCTCCTCCGGATAATCCCCTGCCCAGCCCCATCCTTCTAACGCCAGAGAGAGAGAGAGAAAAGCCTTAGGACAAGATCCGGATATCGGAGAGAGGTTAGCGTTCGCTTTTGTGTAGGCGAAGGATCAGCATTTGGGCCACCGCCTTCGAACGCGAGAGATCTTTGGTGGCGGCAAGGGAGGAAGTGGTGGCCAGATCCTGATCACGTGCCTCTCGTCCTCCTCTGATCTGATCGCCCGAATCCAAACATCGCATGGCGGGAGCCGTCTCGGCGCTCTTCCTCCTCGACATCTAGGGTCGCGTCCTCGTATGGCGAGACTACCGATGGGACATGTATGCCCTCCAAGCCGAACGTTCTTCGCCTAACTCATCGAAATACAGGGTGATCCGATAACTCAAGATCCGGTGGTATTCGTTGATGGTGCTTTTGGAGGCTCAAGGTCGGGCCACAGAAGGGAAAGCCATAGATCTAGATGATATCAAATTTCACCAGTTTGTACATTGGCCCGTTTTGAGAATGGCAAGACAATATCCTTCATACCACCTGATGGATCTTTTGATTTGATGCCATACAGACTTAGTACTCAGGTAAAGCCTATTATCTAGGTGGAAGCTCAAATTAAGAGGCACGCAAGAAGTCAAATAGAGCTCATGGTAAAGGCAAGAAGTTGATTCAAGGAACGGATCACTGGAACAAGTGTTGAAATCAAAGTGCCTGTACCTTCAGATGCTACAAATCCTATTGTGCATACCTCCATGGGATCTGCTAACTATGCACCCGAGAATGATGCATTGCTCTGGAAAATAAAATCTTTTCCTTGTGGTAAGGAGTTTATGCTGAGGGCAGAATTCAACCTTCCTAGTATAACTTGTGAAGAAGTGATGCGTGAAAGAAAGCTCCCATACGTGTGAAGTTCGGGATTCCATATTTTACAATTTTTGGGATACAAGTACCTAGATGTCTAAATACCTGGTTAACCATTTGGGATTAGCGTACCGAGGTAAGTAAGTCTATTTATAATTAATAAATTATAACTCATGGTTTTATAGTTTTCAAGTATATTATGAGATAAGGAAAACGAAAGTTTATTTGGTTTGATTATTTTGAATGGTACCATAAATCTACATATGAGCGTTTATTATGACTATAGTAGCTGATAATATTTTGAAAGAAATAGTTTCTTGGTGTATGTGCAAAAATATAAATTCTTTGATTTGCAAAATATGTTGGGATGACCATATGCATTTGCTAATAATGTACAAACCACTGTATATGTAATATGAGAAATTGATGCATGATGAGTGATATGCAAGTATGATGAAAACATTATGATAGACTAGTATGTGTCGCCGCGGTTCTCATTTGGCCTCACACATATGTAGGGTGTATTCTATTTGAGTATGTATGGCCTCACACATCTGATGATGTGTTCTGATTAATTTGTAGGGCCATGGGACACATACGAAAATAATAATTACATAAATAGTGGGTTTATTTACATTACATAATCTGGTATTTATTGCATAATCTGGTAAGTAAGCCAAATATAATAATTTCATAAATTATAAATGGTTGTATTTATAGTTTTATGCATATTTATGAAATAGAGTTTTATTGATTATTTTAGAAATTGGTAAGCTGTACCATGTGTATCTAATTGCATATTTGCTATAATAGTTGATATTATTTGCAAAGTGAATTGATTATATGCAATGGTTAAAAATGTACAAACCACTGTTTATATGTTATGAGAGAAATTATGCTTATGATGATGCATAATATGCGACATGCATGTGTAAAATGATTTGAATTATATTTATATGTGTCGCCACAGTTCTCTTTTGATATGGCATGTGGAGGCTACGCACATCTAGAGGATGTGTGCTGATTGATATGGCATGTGGAGGCCATGCACATCTAGAGGATATGTGCTGATTGATATGGCATGTGGAGGCCATGCATATCTAGAGGATGTGTGCTGATTGATGGATGCATTGCAGGGCCGTGGGACACATATGATATAATATAACAATGATTAAATATAAACAGTGGATTTGTTTACAATGCATATTCTGGTATTTGTTTTATAAGATTCCATGATTATTTTAACTTAATGATATGCATGATTATGATAGTATGTTAATTAAATTGGAAGTTTCTATGAAAATTATGACTTGATAATATCTTGAGAGATAAGATGATATATGACTATTTTATGTCATTATTATAGGCTTACTTATTGAGTGTGAGCTCATATAAATCTCATAATATTTTTCAGAGCCTCAGGATTGAAGAAGGAACCATAGGGTCGTTGGAGCTTCTATTTAAAATAAAGTGGATTCATATGTTGATGTAACCCAGTAATGTTTGCGTGTAAGGCTTGTGGCCCAAATCTTTAGTTATGGATTGTATTAAAGTTATGGACTTGAATGATATATAGATTGTTGCCTTTCTTGAATTCAGTGTCATGATTCGGGATGCCTTGCATGCCTGGCATGCGGCGGGTTGTCACCCTAGCTCAAAATTTTTGAATCTGGAGCGTGACAGCTTTTATGGTATCAGAGCCTAGGTTATGACCTTAGGGACACATGCATGATGACACTCTAGGCAAAATACTAGGATGATATTGATACAATTATGACTTTAAAGAAATTTTAGGAATTATGCTTTGGAAGCTTGAAATTTAAAGTTTATCAAGATATTAATTGAATTACAAATTTGATAAGAATTAAGAATGAACCATCGTAAGCCAATGATATTATGTGGGCTCCCTGGTTGGTAGCCTTGACTAGTGGGGAGGCCTAGGGGCTTCTAGAGGTTTTAGCTCTGTCAAACTTGTTGGAAATGGCTCATAGCAGTTTCAGATCTTTAAATAATATGAGTAGATGAAATTTTAATTGCAATAAAAGATAGATGAATATATGGAATATAGTAGTTGAAAATTGCAATTGAGGACTAATATGACTAAGATAACATCATTATCCAAATTGCAATTGAATTAGATATTTGGATTTTGAGTTATTAAATCTGAATTTGAATATGGATATATACAATGAATTTTTATTTGTAGAACTTATATTGTTGATATTGTAAGTTAAGATTATGAGCTAATCTGTTGGATATATGGATGATTAATATTGATGATATTTTGGGAATGAAATAGTTAATTACATATTTTTGATCAATCACAATTGAGTACTTTCTGAATTTGAGTCTGGATGGATAAGTATATATAGTGAATTTTACTAAGAAAACTTTTATTATGGATATTGCATATTCAAACTGATTGTTAATTTGCTAGATATGGAGATGATTGATATTGATGCTAATGAAATAGTTGACTGCATATTATATCTTGATGGACCATTTAGGAAGAATATAAAATTTTAAATTCTGAGATAATTACTGTTTAAGTTTTGAGAGCAGTAGACTCTATTAATCTTTAGAACTAATTTTGGCTATAAATGATCAAATATTTTGATGGTAGAAAGTGAAAGATTTTAGCAATAATGAGAATAAGATAAACTCCACTGATAAAGAATTTTATGGGAATTTTCATCTATTAATAGATTTCTAAATCAAGATATCTATTCATTAATTTATCGCGCATACTTATTGTACCTTTCTTCATAGTTCCTAAGTAGATATCTTTTTCCAGGATGGATAAGTTATCAATCAGCCATAAGTGACATAATTATTGTTAAGAAAATAGGAGGAAGATGATTTTATTTTTGATTATAATCAGTTATGGATTATGGTTAAGGGTACATCTATTATCACTTTCAAGTCATAGAGAGATTACTATAATTTTCAATTATATCTTTCGGATGGTAAGTGCATTTTCAATCTTTATTTACCTTATAAGTCTTGTATCCATCTGAGCTAGATTAGTGAAGTCACTTTGAGATATTTGAAGGGTTTAAATTAGTTGGTCATGTTATGGCATGAGACATTGCATAATCTATAGATGATTTTGATAATCATTGGTAACGAAATAATCGATTCAAGAATTTGAATCATTTAAATTGTATTATTTATGGAGGATATACTGATCTATTCAAGAGAAATTGATTGGTTATGGTGGTATTATTGATAAATATGAAGGAGATAAATTAATCATATTGATGATTAATGATGGCAATATTATTCAAAGAAAATAAATTAGTTAATTATGATTGATGTTAGCTTGAAGTATTCAAGAGTAAAACCAAGTATATTATGATGATTGAAATAAGTGTCGTAATGCTTAATGGCACATTCAACTATTCAAGAGTTGAGAAAGCATTGGAAGAAAACTATCTTATATCCAAGTCACAAGAACTTGGAACTGTCTTATCGAGGAATTAACAATAATTGATATAGGTTATTAACCTTAAGAATGGATGACATAATACATATGATGGATTCTATGATATTTATAATGATTGTGTTGTGAGATGTTAAGGTATAAAAAAATGACAGGAAAGAAATACTTCTTAAGGAATTTAATTTTATTTGGTAGAAAGATCAAATTAATTTTGAAAGTTGGATATGTCATTTGGGTGCTTGGGAATGAAATAAAAGTTTGCTAGTGAGTATCTTTAATGGTACAAAATTTGTGGACATTTAATTTCGAGGATGAAATTTTAGCGGGATAAAATGTTAATATTTGTTTTTGGTTTAATGGTAAACTGCGTAAATTGAGTCTGAACCCATTTGTCTCACTCTCCTAATTCGATGATGTCTTCATAAAGTTTTGTGGATTAAGCTGAATTTTTGTCCAGCCTCCGCCCTCAAATAGATGGACAATCTGCATGAACCAATAAGATTTTAGATGATATACTGCGAGCATGTGTAATGGATTTAGGAGGTGCTTGGTGTACTTCTTATCCTTAGTGAAATTGCTTATTTTAATGGTTACCAAGCCAATATTCAAATGGATTCATTTCAATTATCTATGATATAAGGTGTAGATTCCCTTTATACTGAAATGAATTGAGAGAGAGAAAATTTTGGTTACTGAGCTGGTTTAACAACTATGAAAAGTATCGTTAATTAAAGCAGCTTCATGTAGCTCAGAGATAATAGAAAAGTTATGTTGATGTTAAACAGAAAGATTTGAAATTTCAGGTTGAAGGTCATTTGGAAGTTTTACTAACTAATGATGTAATGAGGTTTGTGTTTAGAGGTGAATTGAGTCCACAATATATTGGGCCATTTGAGATGTTGATCAAGAAATAGGAGGTGGCTTATAGCTTAGCACTGCCTTCATTACTCTTTGGGGTGTTCAATGTGTTTCATATCTTTATGATTGAGGTATATTCTAAGCTCCCGTTATGAACCAATTTAGCTTAAGAAAGAATTGACTTATGAAGATCATCTTGTGTGCATCGTGGACCGCAAGGATCAAGTTCTGAGATGGTGTAGCATTCCTTATATCAAGGTTCAGTGGAGTAATCATTCTGAGATGGAGGCTATTTGGTAGCTTGAGGAGGAAATAAAAAACTTGGGAACTTTAGGAAGAAATGAAAAAGAAGTATCAGCAATTATTTGTAGGTAAATTCCCTATTCAAGATTATTGATAGATCATATTTGAATTCTATAGTATATTTGATGTGTGTCAATTTCGAGGACAAAATTTTTATAAGGAAGGGAGAATGTAACCCCTCGGTAAATTAATTATGGGGAAGGTAACCCCAGCATTTATTTGAGGACATCTGGTACCTAGAGTTTATTCGGACGTTTAGGTTCCCGACTTATCGATTGGTTACCCAAGTCGTCGTGTGTCTGATTGGTTCCCGATATCTCTGATCTGACGAGGCGTCGCGTGGGAGAAAAAAGGAGTTGAAGGTCGACTCCCTCCTTCATCCTGGCGCACACCTCCTCCAGATAATCCCCTGCCCAGCCCTATCCTTCTAACGCCAGAGAGAGAGAGAGAAAAGCCTTAGGACAAGATCCGGGTATCGGAGAGAGGTTAGCGTTCGCTTTTGTGTAGGCGAAGGATCAGCATTTGAGCCACCGCCTTCGAACGCGAGAGATCTTTGGTGGCGGCAAGGGAGGAAGTGGTGGCCAGATCCTAATCACATGCCTCTCGTCCTCCTCTGATCTGATCGCCCGAATCCAAACATCGCATGGCGGGAGCCGTCTCGGCGCTCTTCCTCCTCGACATCTAGGGTCGCGTCCTCGTATGGCGAGACTACCAATGGGACGTGTCCGCCCTCCAAGCCGAACGTTCTTCGCCTAACTCATCGAAATACAGGGTGATCCGATAACTCAAGATCTGGTGGTATTCGTTGACGGTGCTTTTGGAGGCTCAAGGTCGGGCCACAGAAGGGAAAGCCATAGATCTAGATGATATCAAATTTCACCAGTTTGTACATTGGCCCGTTTTGAGAATGGCAAGACAATATCCTTCATACCACCTAATGGATCTTTTGATTTGATGCCATACGGACTCAGTACTCAGGTAAAGCCTATTATCTAGGTGGAAGCTCAAATTAAGAGGCACGCAAGAAGTCAAATAGAGCTCATGATAAAGGCAAGAAGTCGATTCAAGGAACGGATCACTGGAACAAGTGTTGAAATCAAAGTGCCTGTACCTTCAGATGCTACAAATCCTATTGTGCATACCTCCATGGAATTTGCTAACTATGCACCCAAGAACGATGCATTGCTCTGGAAAATAAAATCTTTTCCTTGTGGTAAGAAGTTTATGCTGAGGGCAGAATTCAACCTTCCTAGTATAACTTGTGAAGAAGTGATGCATGAAAGAAAGCTCCCATACGTGTGAAGTTTGGGATTTCATATTTTACAGTTTTTGGGATACAAGTACCCAGATGTCTAAATACCTGGTTAACCATTTGGGATTAGCGTACCGAGGTAAGTAAGTCTATTTATAATTAATAAATTTAACTCATGGTTTTATAGTTTTCAAGTATATTATGAGATAAGGAAAACGAAAGTTTATTTGGTTTGATTATTTTGAATGGTACCATAAATCTATATATGAGCATTTATTATGACTATAGTAGCTGATAATATTTTGAAAGAAATAGTTTCTTGGTGTATGTGCAAAAATATAAATTCTTTGATTTGCAAAATATATTGGGATGACCATATGCATTTGCTAATAATGTACAAATCACTGTATATGTAATATGAGAAATTGATGCATGATGAGTGATATGCAAGTATGATGATAACATTGTGATAGACTAGTATGTGTCGCTGCGGTTCTCATTTGGCCTCACACATCTGTAGGGTGTGTTCTATTTGAGTATGTATAGCCTCACACATCTAGATGATGTATTCTGATTAATTTGTAGGGCCGTGGGACATATACGAAAACAATAATTACATAAATAGTGGGTTTATTTACATTACATAATCTGGTATTTATTGCATAATCTGGTAAGTAAGCCAAATATAATAATTTCATAAATTATAAATGGTTGTATTTATAGTTTTATGCATATTTATGAAATAGAGTTTTATTGATTATTTTAAAAATTGGTAAGCTGTACCATGTGTATCTAATTGCATATTTGCTATAATAGTTGATATTATTTGCAAAGTGAATTGATTATATGCAATGGTTAAAAATGTACAAACCACTGTTTATGTGTTATGAGAGAAATTATGCTTATGATGACGAATAATATGTGACATGCATGTGTAAAATGATTTGAATTATATTTATATGTGTCGCCACGGTTCTTCTTTGATATGGCATGTGGAGGCCACGCACATCTAGAGGATGTGTGCTGATTGATATGGCATGTGGAGGCCACGCACATCTAGAGGATGTGTGCTGATTGATGGAGGCATTGCAGGACCGTGGGACACATATGATATAATATAACAATAATTAAATATAAACAGTGGATTTGTTTACAATGCATATTCTGGTATTTGTTTTATAAGCTTCCATGATTATTTTGACTTAATGATATGCATGATTATGATAGCATGTTAATTAAATTGGAAGTTTCTATGAAAATTATGACTTGATAATATCTTGAGAGATAAGATGATATATGACTATTTTATATCATTATTATAGGCTTACTTATTGAGTGTGAGCTCATATAAATCTCATAATATTTTTCAGAGCCTCAGGATTGAAGAAGGAACCATAGGGTCGTTGGAGCTTCTATTTAAAATAAAGTGGATTCATATGTTGATGTAACCCCAGTAATGTTTGCGTGTAGGGCTTGTAGCCTAAATCTTTAGTTATGGATTGTATTAAAGTTATGGACTTGAATGATATATAGGTTGTTGCCTTTCTTGGATTCAGTGTCATGATTCGGAACACCTTGCATGCCTGGCATGCGGCGGATTGTTACCCTAACTCAAAATTTTTGGGTCTGGGGCATGACAGCTTTTATATATCATCATAACTTATCAAGATATTATCAAGTCATAATTTCATAAACTTTCAATTCAAATGCATTTATCATGCTATCATAACAGGCATATCACTACTCAATTAATTTGGAAGCTTATACAATAAATACCAGAAAATGCATTGTAAACAACCCACTGTTATATTATTATTATAGGCTTACTTATTGAGTGTGAGCTCATATAAATCTCACAATGTTTTTCAGAGCCTCGGGATTGAAGAAGGAACCATAGGGTCGTTGGAGCTTCTATTTAAAATAAAGTGGATTCATATGTTGATGTAACCCCGGTAATATTTGTGTGTAGGGCTTGTAGCCCAAAACTTATATTAGTGGTTTGTAATAAAGTATGGATTTGGATTGACTTATTATACTTATTGCCTTATAATGATCGATGTGTAAATTTTGGGACGCCTTGCATGCCCGACATGCGGCGAGTTGTCACCCTAGCTCAAACTTTTTGGGTCCGGGGCGTGACAGAAGGTTTCTTAGACTATGGTTCACCACTTCAATTTGCCCATCCGTTTGGGGGTGAAAGGCTGTGAAAAAATTAAGTTTGATCCCTAATAGATGCCATAGCATTTTCCAAAAGTAGCTGGTGAACCTAACATCCCTATCAGAAACAATGGTCTTAGGTAGGCCATGGAGCTTGACCACGCTGTCTAAGAAAAGTTAGGCTACTCTAGACGCATCAAAGGTTTGCGAACAAGGGATGAAATGAGCCATCTTAGAGAACCTATCGATCACTACAAAGATGGACTCGTGCTTCTTCTGGGTTTTAGGTAATCCTATAATGAAGTCCATACTGAGGTCTTGCCAAGGACGATCAGGCACTGACAAAGGAGTATATAGACCGGTGTTCTGCTTCTGCTGTTTTGCAATGGCACAAGTTCGACATCGGACTATTATTAGGGCAACGAGCCCTTTTAATCCTGGCCAGTAAAATTGGTCCTCTATTGCCAGAATAGTCTTATCTCTTCCAAAATGATCAGCTAATCCCCCAGCATGTGTTTCCTAGACTAGGAATTCTCTAAGTGACGTCCTAGGAATATAAAGTCTATTGCCCCTAAAAAGGTAACCATCCTGGATGGTATAATCTCCACTGGTACTGGATGGCCCTAGCTGAAGGATCTTATAAATTTTACCAAAGTCATGACAGGTCTCATAATCATCTTTTATTCGGTCAAACCCTATAACTTCGATGCTAACAGTACTCAATAACAAAGACTTACGGCTTAGGGCGTTTGCTACCTTATTTTCTATACCGGCACGATGTTTCAGGACAAAAGTGTATGCCTGAATGTATTCAACCCATTTGCCGTGCCTAGAATTTAGCTTCTTTTGGGAGTTCAGAAATCGGAGTGCCTCATGATTAGAAAATAAGACAAACACTGCGGTAGTAAGTAATGTCTCCAATACTTATAGGCTTGTATTACCACATAGAATTCCTTATCATAGGTGGAATATCTAAGTTTAGCTTTCTTTAGTTTTTCACTAAAGAAAGCTATGGGGTGATTTTCTTGGCTTAACACTCCACCTATGCCTACTCCCGACGCGTCACATGCAACTTCAAACACCTTAGAAAAGTATGGAAGTCTAAGTATGGGTGCATGAGTCATCCTATCCTTAAGCTCTAGGAAGGCCTTATTAGCTGACTTAGTCCACTCAAAATTACCCATCCTAATACAATCAGTGATGGGTGCGATGATAGTGCTAAATCCCCTAATGAATCTCCTGTAAAAGGTTGCTAGGCCATGGAAGCTGCGGACATCATGGACGTTCATGGGTACTGGCCACTCTACGACCGACCTAACCTTTTCAGGATCTGCTGAAACACCTTCTGGGGTTACCACAAAACCTAGAAAGATAACCCTATGCGTCATGAAATCACACTTCTTAAGGTTTGCATATAGGCTATTCTCTCTAAGGGTCTAACAGATTAATCTGAGATGGTTAAGATGGTCCTCTTTGGTCTTGCTATAAATTAATATATCATCAAAATAGACCATTAAAAATTTTTCCGTGTACTCTTTTAGGACATGGGTCATGATTCTCATGAATGTGCTGTTGGGAATTGTATCCTAAAGCCAATCATTTGATGATTGTGCTAATATAAATTGTATATAAATTAATATATTAATAAAAGTTATTTGGCAGTTTATTCATTACAAGAACATCTTCCTAAAAACTCATAATGGTAATGAAGCCCTCAGGATCTTCCTTCATGATAAAGGAGGATTTATCTTTGAAGGTCCTTAAAAGAGTTTGTGACCAAATGATATACTATGACAGGGCCATAGTACTATCAATTATAGGACATTGTATATCATATTTGTTGGTTGTCCTCTTAACCAAGGAGTGTAGAGACACTGGTATGACATACAGGTGAAAGTATAGGAGTACATTTCACTGAACGTGACTCATTTTCGGATACTCTACTGTCAAGAGTTAATCCGAGAAGATATAGGTATAAGTATCCTTCAGACCTGAAGATCACAACCAGTGGCTTACAAGCAACTCATTGTACTTAGGTGCCAGACCACCTGGATTTCTAATCCAGCTACGAAAGGTTACTGGGTGCAGTCAAGTACTTGTGGTAGTCAGTTGTGGATCAAGATGGAATTTGATCTATCCCGTTAAAAGGAGAAATGCTTGTGTTTCAATTTAGCAAGACCTTGGCCAAGGCACTTCATGTGAAAGTCACATGATCACTAAAATTGAAATCACTTTATGGATTTATTGTTTAGAGTTGACAGGCTCTTAAGCCATCCTTAGCATTTGTAGTCAAGAGGATGAATTATATGGTAACTGTTTCTTAGGGTTCTTGGAGTTTGCTCGGCAATTCTTCGACCTATCCGGATATCGGGTTCCATTGCTAGATGGGCACATCGATTAGTATAGAAAGTTGTTTTTATGCTACCGGCTTAGGTTCGAACCTAGAGAGTCACACTCATAGAAGTTTTCTAGGATGATCTATTTGCTGATCAACGATTGAGAATCGTATATGATATAATTAATCAATTTGATTGATTAAATTATCTCAATTGGGTTAAGTACAAGTGAATAAGATTCAATTTGGTTTAAGTCTATCAGAAGGACTAGTCAATTTCAAATATTGATTTGAAATTAGACTTGATTTGGATTTAAATAGATTCAGGACTAGCCAAATTTGATTTGGGCTAGGACCATGATCTATGTGGGTTCAGTTCAATAAATTCAGATCAGATTAAACCATTACCTGAACCCAAACCTCTATTTGCTTGTTACTGAACGACGGAATTCTAAATGTTAGAATTCAATGGGCTGGCTAAAATGAGACTATAAATAGAGGACATCCCTCACCAGATTACATAGAATAACAATACACGATATGTCGTAGATTGAAATTCTAAAAGGTTAGAATAGAAAATCTTGGTAATTCTGGTGTTAGTGGAAGCATGGTGGATCTTGGAGGAAGATTCAAGTGGAAGGATTCAAGATCATCAAAGTTATTTTTTCACGAGCTAGCACTCCCAGAAATCTGATCATTCGGTGCTTCGCGTGGACGATACTAGAGGCCGGACAATTAAATGGTTGTAGAGCATAAAAGGTTTACTAACTGCCCTTAAGGTAAGCGATATGATCCCTAGATCTTAAGGCATAATTCAAGGCAAGAAGTACGACTTGTTACCTTGAGGATCAACATATGATCTTGATGATTTTATTTATATGCATATTTTAGATCAAGTAATCCTATATATAAGGCAAAGATATGATCTTGATGCATATTAGATAGATTAATATGTAATCTTTTAGTTTCCGCATTATCAAATTTTAAAATATGCATGCCTAATGCTCTCATTAATTGTGTAATTAAAGCTAAAATGGATCACAGGTCTATTCGATCATGGATGGATTAAAAATCCAAATTACCCATTCAACGAGGTATTCTATGACATATTGCCGTGACGTTATGGTTCTTGATGTTTAGTCAAAAGATATTTTAAATTGATCTATGGCTTTAAAACACAGATTACACACACTCTCAAATATATTTTATATTTGATACATATTGATGTTGTATAAAAGAATTATATTTGCATGTTTAGTATAAAAACATAAATATGAGATATGATGGCTTGTAATCTATGTTATAAAACATACAAATATTTATGAGAGTTTTATTTGAATGTCAAATATTAATTCATAATCTTTTTAGATATGATCTAAATATAGGAATTATGAGTAGTAACATAATGCAAGTGATGCTTGATTGAAATATATGACATGTAAACATGAAATATATTTAATCTTTTGGGTTAGCTAAATCGGGTCCATAAAGGGTTAGACCCTAAGGTTTAAATCAACTGGACTAAAAGAGTATTTGATCAAATCTAAATTAATTAGATTAGGTTAAGAATGCTCTAAATCAAACAATAGTTGTAGTTGATCCTGTCCTTCTCTTTGATTAAACCAAATGGAAGTAGATTAGGCTCCGTGGTTAAGCATGAATCTCTTAGATGGTCAATTAAAAAATTGGTTAACCATATGATATCAAGGTGAGTTGGCAAGTTGCTCTAGGATCAACGATCGAATGATTTTAAATTGGGAGCTACTTGTATTGATGCGTCTTTAATGAGTTAATGGCATATCCCTCCCATCGATCTCACTTATCTGGTCAATATGGTGAACCATTTATGATTTTGATCATTTACCTGATTCGGGTTGATCCATGCCTGTAAGGAAATCAGTCTGACTGATTTAGGTACCACTTAACCAGACTTAATCTTGTTTCATTCTACCGATTTCATAGGTTCAGTAGGAGAACTTGATTAGTCAATTTGTCTTCAGATTATTAATCCTCTAAAATTATTAGGTCCTTAAAATGAAATAGTTATATGATAACTAGATCACAGCCTCTCAATAAGGTGGGTGATAATGAGTCCGATGTCTTGATAATCATTGGAGGCACTCCATGCCTGGTGCTTGTCAACCATCGGAATTATCATTCATTATATGATAAGTCAGCGTAACTATTAAATAGACAGTCAGGTGGGCCGAGCTTCACTCGGGCTTGGTTGTCTATTGATAGGTTACACTGATTATATCATTTAATGGTTGGACCTAACCAGAACTTTCAGTGGAGGCACTCCATGCCTGCTGAAGAGGAACATGGGGCAAAACTGAACACTAAGAATTGTTTGGGAAAACAATTGGTTTTGAACCTACACTTAGATGCATATGGGTTGGCCAAGCTTCACTTGGACATGTATGTAGTCTATGTAGATCTTAGTGTCCACTAAAGAATTAAGAATAATTCTTTGAATTAGGGTGTAGAGGCTGCCAATTTGAACAAAATAGTGGGAGAATCTTTAGACTAAAGTTCAAGTCTTTAGACTGAATCAATTTATATACTAATAAACTTTAGTTTTTTCTTATGCAGAAAATGGCCACTAAATTATCATTAATGTCCCTATTGGATAGTGACAAGTTGAATTGTTCAAATTTCAATAGCTGGTTTAGAAAACTTAAGATCGTTCTTGAGCATGAGAGGATTCTTTATATTCTGAATAATCCTGCACCAAAGATATCTGATGCAAACACATAAAGTTCTAAGAAAGACACTTATCAGAAGTGGCTCAGTGATAGAACTAGCGTACGTTGCATCATGCTAGCAGCAATGAGCGATGAATTCGGTCACCGGTTCGAGAATGCTCAGCCAAAAGAAATCATTCAAGCGTTGAATGAATCTTTCGGCATAACTGACAACGTTGAAAGGCACAAGACTAATTGTGCTATTTTTAATGCTCGAATGAGGGATGGATCTCCTGTCACTGATCATGTATTGTACATGATCGAGAAGATAGAACTGCTAAGCAAGCTCGGCTTTCCCTTACATGAGTAGTTGGGAAAAGATGCTATCCTGAATTCCTTGCCTCCATCCTTCTGACCTTTCCTTACTCATTTTCGAATGACAAAGCCTGCAGTCAACTACCACGGTTTGTTGGGGTTGTTACAGAACATTGAAGAACAACCAGCTCTCTAAGGTTTGGTTAATGTGGTTGAAGGATCTAAGGTAGGGCATCAACCCTTTGGGAAAGGGAAGAAGAAAAAGAATAAGAAAAAGGTGCAACATGCTAGGACATCTATAAGTGGTCAGATGCAGAAGAAGAAAGTTAATAAAAGTCAAGCTGAATGCTTTCATTGCAAGATGCAAGGGCACTGGAAGAGGAACTGTCCTCTTTACATTGCCACACTTGATCCAAACAGGCCAAAGAAGAAAAAGGGGCAATATGTTGCTCAACAAGGTATTTATATGATAACACCTTGTAATTTTTCTGTATATGATAATCAGACCTAGGTATTGGATACTGGGAGTCCTTTTAACATTTGCAATTCATTGCAGTGACTACATGTAACTAGAAGATTTGAGAACAATGAAAGATTCCTTAATGTCGGCGATGGAAGATTAGTTTCAGTTCTGGCATTAGGAGTTCTTGAAATAGTTTTCAATAGAAATGTCATTATACTAAATGATTGTCATTTTTACCCAACGTTCTTGTTGAACATAATTTCTGTAGGCATTCTGGCCAAAAGTCATTATGAAATTTTAATAAATAATGTTACTTTGAATATCATTATGAATGGAGTCACTGTAATGACTGGGCATTTATCTAATGACATTTATATATTATCACAGCATGTAAATGTAGTATACAAATCAAGTAAGTACCCTAGAACAACTGATGTCATAGAACTTTATCTTTGGCACCATCGGTTGGGTCATATCAATAAAAATAGATTAAACATGTTAACTTAGGAGGGCATCCTTCGAATTGATGATTGTGAATCATTAACTACCTGTGAATCATGTCTTCTTGGTAAAATGACCAAGTCATCTTTTACTGAAAAAGGTGAAAGAGCCAAAGAGCTATTGGGTCTAATACATACTGATGTATGTGGACCAATGAGCACTTGTGCCAAAGGTGGATATTACTACTTTATTACTTTTACAGACGACCTTTCTAGGTTTGGTTATGTCTATCCTATGAGACATAAATCTGAATCGTTTGAAATGTTCAAACTATATCATAAAGAAGTAGAAAAACAAACATGAAAATGCATTAAGATCCTTCGATCAGATCGAGAAGGCGAATACCTTTCCAATGACTTTGTGACATATTTAAGGGAGAATGAGATTCTCTCCCAATGGACTCCTCCTGAAATACCACAGTATAACGATGTGTCCGAAAGAATGAATCGAACCCTGTTAGACATGGTTGGTCTATGATGGGTTTTGCAAGCTTGCCAATATCATTTTGGGGATACGCATTAGAATCAGCTTGTCATATTCTCAATAAGGTTCCAAGTAAGTCCGTTTCTAAAACTCCACATCAGATGTGGTATGGACATAAACCGATTATCACCTATCTGAGAGTCTGGGGGTGTCCGGCTTATGTGAAATGTGCAAAATCAGACAAACTTGAACCCAAATCTGACAAATATTTTTTCATCGGCTATCCAAAAGAAACCAAAGGATATTACTTCTACAATACTGAAGAACAAAAGTTGTTCATTAGTAATAGAGCAGTTTTTCTTGAAAAGGAGTTCCTTAGTAAAGGAACAAATAGCTCTAATATTAAACTTGAGGAAGTTCATCAAGTAGAAGGAACAACACAAACCAGTGAACCCTTAGAATCTGAGTTGATTAGATCAAACTCAAAACCCATTTTAGATGCACAATTAAGGTGATCTGGTAGAGTACCACATCAACCGGACAGATACTTAGGTTTCTTGGTTCAGAATGAAGATCCTGTTGAACTCGATGAGAACAACGAGGATCCGATCACCTATATGGATGCTATGCAAAGGACTGACTCTAATAAATGGCTTGATGCCATGAAATCGAAACTTGATTCCATGAAAGACAATAATGTATGGACATTAGTTGACCCACCCAAAGGGATAAAACCCATAGGGTGTAAGTGGGTTTTCAAGAGGAAAAGAGGTGCAGACGGAAAGGTTGAGACCTATAAAGCATGTCTAGTTGCTAAGGGGTATCGTCAATGTTATGGTATTGACTATGACGAAACGTTTTCTCCTGTGGCAATGCTGAAATCCATTCGGATTATGCTAGCTATAGCAGCACACTTCGATTATGAGATTTGGCAAATTGATGTTAAAACCGCTTTTCTAAATGGTGATTTAGAAGAACAGGTGTATATGATACAGCCTGAAGGTTTTATATCTGAAGACGAGTCTAAAGTGTGTAGGCTACAGAAGTCTATTTATAGATATAAGCAAGCATCTAGGAGTTGGAACATATGATTTGATAAAGTGATCAAATCTTATTGCTTTATTAAGAATAAAGAAGAACCTTGCATTTATAAATGGGCTAACGATTTTGTTATTGTATTTCTTATATGTGGATGATATTCTCTTAATCGGGAATGATATCCCTGTATTACAAGGAATAAAGACCTGGTTATCATCACAATTCTCTATGAAAGATCTGGGAGAAGCATCATACATCCTAGGGATGAAGATCTATAGAGATAGATCTAAGAAGATGCTTGGTTTATCCCAATCTACGTACATTGACATCGTGCTAAAGAGGTTTAGCATGGAGAATTCCAAGAAAGGCTATCTTCCGATAGGCTATGGAATTCATCTTTCTAAAAAGGATTGTCCAACAACTCCTAATGAAAGAGAACGTATGAGTCGAATTCCATATGCTTCAGCAATAGGATCGATTATGTACACCATGATATGTACAAGACCAGATGTGGTATACTTACTAGGAGTAATGAGTAGATACCAATCTGATCCAGGAGAAAAACACTGGCAAGTTGTTAAGACAATCCTTAAGTATTTGAGAAATACTAAGGACCAGTGGTTAGTCTATGGAGAGTCTGATTTGAAACTTGTTGGATATACTGATTCTAGTTTCCAATCAGATCATGATGATAGCAAAAGTGTATCGGGTTTCGTGTTTATCCTAAATGGTGGAGCTGTTTGCTGGAAAAGTTTCAAGCAACATACAGTGGCAGATTCGGTATGCAGGCAGAGTATATCGTTGCATCAGATGCTGCGAAAGAAGCTATGTGGCTACGAAAGTTTATCTCCGAGCTTGGAGTTGCACCTTCCATAGATGGACCAGTCCTGTTGTACAGTGACAGCACTGGTGCCATAGCTCAAGCAAAGGAACCACGAGCACATCAGCGCACCAAGCACATACTGCGCCGGTTTCATCTTATACGAGAGATTGTAGACCGAGGTGACATAAATCTTCAAAAGATTGATGAAAAGGAAAACCTAGGTGACCCATTTACTAAAGTACTCAGCATAAAGGAGTTTGATGACTATAAATTGAAGATGGGTATTAAATACTGTAATGAGTGGCTTTAGGCTAAGTGGGAGTTTGTTGTGAATTGTATCCTAAAGCCAATCATTTGATGATTGTGCTAATGTAAATTGCATATAAATTGATATATTAATAAAAGTTATTTGGCAGTTTATTCATTACAAGAACATCTTTCCTAAAAACTCCTAATGGTAATGAAGCTCTCGGGATCTTCCTTCACGATAAAGGAGGATTTATCTTTGAAGGTCCTTAAAAGAGTTCGCGACCAAACACTACAAGAAAAATAAAATATTGCGACGCCCAAATGCGTCGCAATTGCGTCGCTAAACATGCTATTACGATGCAATAGCGATGCAATGACGGCGTCGCTCAGATGTCCGTCGCAATACCCATTTTGCAATTGCGTCGTAATATTGCGATGCTCTGCGATGCAACATTGCGTCACAATATTGCGACGCATCCAAATGCGTCGCTAAATTTAAAATTAATTTTTAATATTTAAAATTATTATTAAATATTGCGACGCACTAAATTGCGTCGCAATATTGCGACGCATCTAGCTGCATCGCAATATTTAATAATAATATTTTTGGTATAATAGCGACACAATTTGAGTCGCTAATGCATCGCAAATAAAAATTTTTTAAAATATTGCGACGCAAGGTCATTGCGTCGCAATATTTATTAACAATATTTTAGATATAATAGCGACGCAATTTTAGTCGCTAATGCGTCGCTATTAAATTTATTTTTAAATTATGTGATGCCAGGTCATTGCATCGTAATATTTAATAATAATATTTTAAAAATATTAGCGATGCAATTTAATCGCTAATGTGTCGCAAATTAAATTTTTAAAAAATATAAAAGATTAAAAATTAAAACGGTTAATACAATTTCGTTAAATCTAAATATTGATAGAAACATTTTTCACTCAATCCAAACAATAATAAATTTTCAAAAATAATTCATATATTAAAATTTTGAAGTTTTTACAACATAAAAAAAGAAAAGAAAAATACATCAAGAATCTGGGCGATCACGTGGAGGCTATGGAGGCTGAAGACTCTGCGACAAGCGGCTAACCATATCCCGCAAATAATGCATCTCATCTCGCATGTCTGCAATCTCCTGATCCTGGCCTCGCATACGATCCTCAAAATCCTGCTCGACCTCCTAGCGAACCTCCTCTGCAATAGATCTGCGAAGGTCGTGTAAACGCTTGGGAGGAATATCACCAGAAGCTCACGAGCTGGAGGCCTGATGGGGAAAATATGTAGAAGTTCTAGTGCCCAGACCATAGACCCTGCGGTCTCGTGGCTGGGCACCAACAGCCTCCAAAAACACACGCCGACTCTCCTCTGCTGAGAGTTCGACGGGCGTCTTTCCATCAGTAGAGTCGACCTGCGATGCCTGGGAGCGAAGCTCCTCGACTCGTGTCTTGAAATTATGAAATCAACAATAAATGAGTTAATAAATTTTTCGAAATAAAATTTTAGAAATTAAACAGATACTACATAAATCTAATTTCTTACCGCAACCTCCCGTGATCGCGTGTCGACCCAGGAACCGTCCCTCCTGGTGTGTGTCGCCCTGAATAGACGAAACTCACCAGGATCTCCGCCCTCCTGCTCAGACTATAACAAAAAAAAAGATATTAATACAAATATTTGTAAATAACTAAAATAGTAATTAAAATATTTATGTTTTCTTACCATACGCCGTCTGTGCTTTTGAATCGAAATGGAGCCCGAAGTATGGCGGGAGAGACCCGTGCCAGGATCGCCCTTCTCAGATCGGCGGTTCGTGTTGGCTGATGTGGACCTCCTGCGCCAGCCATCGGACTCCTAGGCCTGCTGCCACTCGTGCCAAATACCCTCTGGCACGTGCGCAGGACGCTAACCCGATGACCTCCAACGATGAAGCATGTCGGAGTATCGGCATCGCGTCAGAGCCTCCCATGCTGCCCTAATGGCATCATGGCTGGCAGGATCCCACGTAAACTTTTTCTGCATTAAAATAAACAGTTAGTTTCTGAATTTATTAAGTTTAAGAAATTTTATATCACTCATAAATTAAATTTAATAAGTTTACATGAAACTCAGAAAAATAAAACTCCCTCGTGGCTGGAGATACGTGGCGCCAATCATAGCCACTGGGATCTGCACGCCTCTGAAATACGGAGCTGATGTGGCTGGTTACATGATGCTGCTCAATGAATCTGTTAAAAAAATGCATGTTTATAAGTAATTGACTTAAAAACATAAACATATATTTTTAATTAGTATATACTTACATCCCCTGAGCATCAAGTTAAAGTACAGTGCGGCCGATGGTGGAAGAACTCTCGGAGGTATGTGCCGATCGGCTGGATGGTAATACTGCTGGAGAGATCGAAGGCTGTGCCACTGCTGAAGATCCAAACTCTCCATCTTCGATGCTCATGTGATCTGATGTAGCAGGGCTACGTCCCTGCTCACTCCGTCTGTCATCGGTAGATCTACTCTGCTCGTCATACTGAAAATACTAAAGATTCACACAATTAAATTACGATTAATGATTGACTATGTAATAATTTAACACTTATAAAAAAAAATTAAATTTTAAAAAAAACTCTATGTTTAATCGGTGTCATTTGTTTTGTGAAATGTTGGTTCAACATCTGATGCCGTATCGGATTGCGAATCAGTTTCATTATCATCGGAAGGAAACCGAACATTTGCATCCATAATTTCTTGGACATCACCATTTGGATCTCTAAGTGATGTTTCAGGAGCCCTTGTGCTGTCCTCAATTGCATGCATTTACATCTCATCCTCTTGAAATGCAGGGCACTCGGCTGATTGACTTGATGAACTCTCCTCTAATACGATTGTTGAACGAGGGACAATTTAGAAACGGCCCACCAATCTCGCTTGTCGTTGCGCAAACTTGGATATCCGCAGTAAAAGACTTGCTGAGCTTGGGATGCAAGGATGAATGGGTCATATTTCTGCAATCTTCGTCGATGGTTCACTTCAACCAAATTGTAGTCGTTATGAACCCTTTTGCCCCAGGAACTATCGGATCGAACCAATCACATCGAAACAATACGGTTCGTTTCATAGGCCAACCGGGATATTCAACTTCAACCACCTCTACTAACTTTCCATAATAATCCTACATATTTGCTCCAACACTTTCTCCTTTCACACACACGCCCTAGTTCTGCGTGCCTCTTGAAGCTGCTAATCGTTTAATCTGAAATTTGTACCCATTTACAAAATAGCCAGTAGAGGTTGTTACGGTCTTCAATGGCCATTGCGATAGACATTTAATGAAAATATTGTCGGTTGTGGACCATGGACCGTTGACCTATAAATTAATAAGCTATTGACATCCAATTCAAAAAAAAATAGCCATTATTGAAATTGATTGAGTGATACTACTCACAAATTCATAAAACCAATAAGCAAACT
>UESW01004670.1:0-212513 GCA_900491605.1 Calamus simplicifolius | reverse complement strand
TGAATTATACATGTAATCACTAACTTTTTAAGATTATTGTGTCAAATACAAATGTTTGTGAAGACTAAAATATAAATCATTGAAACTACTAATTTATTACTGGAAATTAAATAATATTACAACAATACTTTTTATTTAGCATTACATAATTTAATGCATCATTCAGTTTGCAGCAGAATATAAATAATCAAGACATAACAAATGTAAATAAGTACAAATGCACAAATATTATTGCATAAACATTCTGCTTAAATTAATTATTGCATAAACATTATGCTATTAAATAATAATACAACTAGACTTTCTATCTAGCATTACAATATTATTGCATAATCAAGACATAACAATCAGTCTATCCAAACAGCTCCGTGGCCCCCCCTAACTAAATTTTTTTTTTTTGGACTGTGGCTTGGCCATCGTGGCTATGGCCGGAGAAGACAAAAGGGGGGGCCCCTATTACCAAAATTTTTTTTTCAATTTTTGACAGGGTGGCTAGGCCACAGGCGACCACGGCAGCGGCCGTGGCCGCCTTGTCCGGCCGCGGCCACGACCGTGCCCGGACAACAAAAAAGGGGGGGGGGGGGTTCCTCCCCCCCCTTGTTAAGAAAATTTTTTTTTTTTGTGACAGTGGCCTGGCCACCGTGGCCAGGCCACTGCCGGCCATGGCAGCGGCCGTGGCCGGAGAAGACGGCCACGGCAGTGACCATGGCTGCCTTGTCCGCCCGCGGCCACGGCATGGCCGCCTTGTCCGGCCGCGGCCACGGCCGTGGCCGGACAAGAAAAAAAGGGGGGGGGGGGGGGGGGGAAATTTTTTTTTTTTGTGACAGTGGCCTGGCCATCGTGGCCAGGCCACTGCTGGCCACGGCAGCGGCCGTGGCCGCCTTG
This sequence comes from Calamus simplicifolius, assembly GCA_900491605.1. Classification (NCBI taxonomy): domain Eukaryota; kingdom Viridiplantae; phylum Streptophyta; class Magnoliopsida; order Arecales; family Arecaceae; genus Calamus; species Calamus simplicifolius. The sequence goes on along the minus strand of UESW01004670.1, from coordinate 211,628 downwards.
TCCGGCCGCGGCCACGGCCGTGGCCGGACAAGAAAAAAAGGGGGGGGGGGGCTTCCCCCCCCCTTGTTAAGAATTTTTTTTTTTTTTGTGACAGTGGCCTGGCCACCATGGTCAGGCCATTGCCGGCCACGGCAGCGGCCGTAGCCGGAGAAGACGCCACGGTCTTGGCCGTGGCTGGAGGGAAATTATTAAAAAAAAAAATTTTTAGAGAGTGTGGGGGCTTACCTTGGTCGAGAGAAGACGCAGAGTCGGAGGAGAACGCCGGGGAGCCGGAGCACCAGAGGGAGGTGCCGGAGCGCGAGGTGGGAGCCGAAAATTTTTAGAGGACGGCGGTGGCTAGGTCAAGACGGGGAAGAAGAAGAAGAGAAGGCTGGGTTATATATAAGTTATTAGCGACGCAATAATTTGCGTCGCTATATGGTCGCAATATTTTTTTTAATTTATTATGTATTAGCGACGCAATAATGCGTCGCTAATCCATCATTATCTGGTTTTATTATAATTTTATGAAAAAATAGCGACTCAAATATGCGTCGCAATATTTTTTTTCCTTTAATTAATTAATACTGATAAAAATCATATTTACTTAAATAATTATGACGTATATATTTCGTCGCAATATTTATTTATTATTTTCTAAAATGCATCGCTACGACATCGCAATAGTTTTTAAATATTTATAAATGATAATATTTATAATTAATGTTAATAATTCGATGAAAAATTACATCGCAATATATTTTATAAACTTTTTAATTACATATATTTTTTTAAAAACATTGCGACGCAACTTATGCGTCGCAATATTATATTTCTTTTATTTATTAATACTGAAAAAAATTATATTTATAAAAAATAATTGCGATGCATACATTGCGTCGCAATATTTGTTTATTTTTTTCCTAAAATGCGTCGCGACGGCATCGCAAAATTTTTTAAATATTTATTATGATAATATTTATAATTTATGATAATAATTGCAATGCCTTATTGCGTCGCAATAATTTTTAATAATTTTAATTAGATATATTTATTTAAAAACCATTACGACACAAATTATGCATCGCAATATTATTTTTTTCCTTTATTAATACTGATAAAAATTATATTTACTAAAAATAATTGCGACGCATACATTGCGTCGCAATATTTGTTTAATTTTTTTCTAAAATGCGTCGCTACGACGTCGCAATAAATTTTTAATATTTTTTTAAACTTTTCATAACTTTTTTTTTGAGTAATTATAAGTGATCCGACGGTTGCGATCGATCCAAGCCATGATCGATCCCAGTCGGTGACGATCCGACGGTTGCAATCGATCCAAGCCCTGATCCCGATCGGCCACGACTGATCTCGGACCGTGGCGATCAGTCCGATCGGCGATGATCCGACGGTTGCGATCGATCCCAGTCGGCGACGATCCGACGGTTGCGATTGATCCAAGCCATGATCCCGATCGGCCATGACCTATCTCGGACTGTTGCAATCCGTCCGAGATCGGCGACGATCCGACGGTTGCGATCGATCGAAGCCATGATCCCGATCAGCCACGACCGATCTCAGACCATGGAATCGATCCGATCGGCGATGATCCGACGGTTGCGATCGATCCAAGCCCTGATCCCGATCGGCCACGACTAATCTCAGACCATGGCGATCGGTCCGATCGGTGACGATCCGACGGTTGCGATCGATCCAAGCCGTGATCCCGATCGGCCACGACCTATCTCGGACCATTGCAATCCGTGCGAGATCGGCGACGATCCGATGGTTGCCATCGATCGAAGCCATGATCCCGATCGGCCACGACCAATCTCAGATCGTGGCAATCAGTCTGATCGGCGACGATCCATGGTTGCGATCGATCCAAGCCCTGATCCCGATCGGTCACGACTGATCTCGGACCATGGCGATCGGTCCGATCGGCGACGATCTGATGGTTGCCATCGATCGAAGCCATGATCCCGATCGGCCACGACCAATCTCAGACCGTGGCAATCGGTCCGATCGGCGACGATCCGACGGTTGCGATCGATCCAAGCCCTGATCCCGATCGGTCACGACTGATCTCGGACCGTGGCGATCGGTCCGATCAGCGACGATCCGACGGTTGCGATCAATCCAAGCCGTGATCCCGATCGGCCACGACCTATCTCGGACCGTGCAATCCGTCCGAGATCAGCAACGATCCGACGGTTGTGATCGATCGAAGCCATGATCCCGATCGGTCACGACCGATCTTGGACCGTGGCAATCGGTCCGATCGGCGATGATCCGACGGTTGCGATTGATCCAAGCCCTGATCCTGATCGGCCACGACTGATCTCGGACCGTGGCGATCGGTCCGATCGGCGACGATCAGACGGTGCGATCGATCCAAGCCATGATCCCGATCGGCCACGACCTATCTCGGACCGTTGCAATCCGTCCAAGATTGGTGATGATCCGACGGTTGCGATCAATCGAAGCCATGATCCCGATCGGCCACGACCGATCTCGGACCGTGGCAATCGATCCGATCGGCGATGATCCGATGGTTGCGATCGATCCAAGCCCTGATCCCGATCGGCCACGACTGATCTCGGACCGTGGCGATCGATCCGATCGGCGATGATCCGATGGTTGCGATCGATCCAAGCCATGATCCCGATCGGCCATGACCTATCTCGGACCGTTGCAATCCGTCCGAGATCGGCGATAATCCGATGGTTGCCATCGATCGAAGCCATGATCCCGATCGGCCACGACCGATCTCGGACCGTGGCAATCGGTCCGATCGGCGATGATCCGATGGTTGCGATCGATCCAAGCCCTGATCCCGATCGGCCACGACTGATCTCAGACCGTGGCGATCGGTCCGATCGCGACGATCCGACGGTTGCGATCGATCCAAGCCATGATCCCGATCGGCCACGACCTATCTCGGACCGTTGCAATCCGTCGAAGATCGGCGACGATCCGACGGTTGCGATCGATCGAAGCCATGATCCCGATTGGCCACGACCGATCTCGGACCGTGGCAATCGGTCTGATCGGCGATGATCCGACGGTTGCGATCGATCCAAGCCCTGATCCCGATCGGCCACGACTGATCTCGGACCATGGCGATCGGTCTGATTGGCGATGATCCGACGATTGCGATTGATCTAAGCCATGATCTCGATCGACCACGACCTATCTTGGACCGTTGCAATCCGTCCGAGATTGGCGACGATCCGACGGTTGCGATCGATCGAAGCCATGATCCCGATCGGCCATGACCGATCTTAGACCGTGGCAATCAGTCCGATCGGTGACGATCCAACGATTGCGATCGATCCAAGCCCTTATCCCGATCGGCCATAACTGATCTCGGACCGTAGTGATCGGTCCGATCGGCGATGATCCAATGGTTGCGATCGATCCAAGCCGAGATCCCGATCGGCCACGACCTATCTCAGACCGTTGCAATCTGTCCGAGATCGGCGATGATCCGATGGTTGCCATCGATCAAAGCCATGATCCCGATCAGCCACGACCGATCTCGGACCGTGGCAATCGATCCGATCGGCGACGATCCAACGGTTGCGATCGATCCAAACCCTCATCCCGATCGGCCATGACCGATTCCAGACTGATGCGATCAGTCCGAGATCGCTGACGATCCGATGGTTGCGATCGATCCAAGCCCTGATCCCGATCGGCCACGACCGATCTCGAACCGTGGCGATCGGTCCGATCGGCGACGATCCGAGGGTTGCGATCAATCCAAGCCCTTATTCCGATCGGTCACGATCGATTTTGAACCGATCGCTATTTAACATAATTAATTTTTTTAAATACATTGCGATGCAAAGGGTTACGTCATAATTTTTTAATATGATAATTATATGATATAAAAATTAATTTTAATTATAATAATTACGACGCAACAAGTGCATCGCTATATTAAAACATAATTTTCCTAATTAATTTTTTGGTTTATTGCATCGCTAATGCATCGCTATTTAATATAATTAATTTTTTAAAAATATTGCAACGCACTGTGTTACGTCGCAATTATTTTTTCTCATATTTATACTTTATAAAATTTAATTTTATTTAAAATAATTATGATGCATTTATTGCATCGCTAAATTAAAAAATAATTTTTTTAATTTTCTGATTTATTGCATCGCTAATGCGTCGCTATTTAAAATATTTAATTTTTTTTAAAACATTACGACGCACTGAGTTGCGTCGCAATATTTTTTTCTAATATTTCTACTTTAAAAAATTTAATTTCATTTAAATTATTTGTGATGCAATTGGTGTTCACAAAATTAAAAATAATTTTTTTTATTTTCTAATTTATTGCGTCGCTAATGCGTCGCTATTTAATATATTTAATTCTTTAAAAACATTGCGACGCACTGTGTTGCATCGCAATATTTTTTTTTGATAATTAAATTTTATAAAATTTAATTACATTTAAATTATTTACGACGCAATTGGTGCGTCGCTAAATAAAAAATAATTTTTCTAATTTTTTGATTTATTGTGTCGCTAATGCATCGCTATTGAACATATTTAATTCTTTTAAAAATATTGCGATGCACTTTGTTGCATCGTAATATTTTTTTTCGATATTTATATTTAATAAAAAATTAATTTAAAAATATTACGATGCATTATTTGCATCGCAATATTAAAAATTATTTCTTTTTGAGTTTCTAGTTAATTGAGTCGTTAATGCGTCGCTAATTGCATCGCAATATTTTGTTGTCACAGAGGCATCGCAAAGTGGTCGTAATTTAGCGACGCATAATTGCGTCGCTAAATTTGCGTCGCTATTTCAGTATTTTCTTGTAGTGAAATGATGTACTATGACAAGGCCATAGTACTATCAATTATAGGACGTTGTATATCATATTTGTTGGTTGTCCTCTTAACCAAGGAGTGTAGAGACACTGGTATGACATACAGGTGAAAGTGTAGGACTACATTTAACCGAACATGACTCATTTCTGGATACTCTACTGTCAAGAGTTAATCCGAGAAGATATAGGTATAAGTATCCTTCAGACTTGAAGATCACAACAAGTGGCTTACAAGCAACTCATTGTACTTAAGTGCCAGACCACCTGGATTTCTAATCCAGCTACGAAAGGTTACTCGGTGCAGTTAAGTACTTATGGTAGTCAGTTGTGGATCAAGATGGAATTTGACCTATCCCGTTAAAAGGAGAAATGCTTGTGTTTCAATTTAGCAAGACCTTGGCTAAGGCACTTCATGTGAAAATCACATGATCACTAAAATTGAAATCACTTTATGGATTTGTTGTTTAGAGTTGATAGGCTCTTAAGTCATCCTTAGTATTTGTGGTCAAGAGGATGAATTATATTGTAACTGTTTCTTAGGGTTCTTGGAGTTTGCTCGATAACTCTTCGATCTATCTGGACGTCGGGTTCCATTGCTAGATGGGCACAACGATTAGTATAGAAAGTTGTTTCTATGCTACTGGCTTAAGTTCGAACCTAGAGAGTCACATGCATAGAAGTTTCCTAGGATGATCTATTTGCTGATCAACGATTGAGAATCGTATATGATAATTAATCAATTTGATTGATTGAATTATCTCAATTGGGTTAAGTACAAGTGAATAAGATTCAATTTAGTTTAAGTCTATTAGAAGGACTAGTCAATTTCAAATATTGATTTGAAATTAGACTTGATTTGGATTTAAATAGATTCAGGACTAGCCAAATTTGATTTGGGCTAGGACCATGATCTATATGGGTTCAGTCCAATAAATTCAGATCAGATTAAACCATCACCTGAACCCAAACCTCTCTTTGCTTTTTACCAAACGTCGGAATTCTAAATGTTAGAATTCAATAGGCTGGCAAAAATGAGACTATAAATAGAGGACATCCCTCACCAGATTACATAGAACAACAATACACGATATATCGTGGATTAAAATTCTAAAAGGTTAGAATAGAAAATCCTGGTGATTCTGATGTTAGCGGAAGCATGGTGGATCTTGGAGGAAGATTTAAGTGGGAGGATTCAAGATTAGCAAAGTTATTTTTCTACGAGCTAGCACTCCTGAAAATTCGATCATTCGGTGCTTCGCGTGGACGATACTAGAGGCCGGGTGATTGAACGGCTGCAGAGCATAAAAGGATTTACCAACTACCCTTAAGGTAAGTGATATGATCCCTAGATCTTAAGGCATGATTCAAGGAAAGAAGTACAACTTCTTACCTTGAGGATCAACATATGATCTTGATGATTTTATGTATATGCATATTTTAGATCAAGCGATCCTATATATAAGGTAAAGATATGATCTTGATGCATATTAGATAGATTAATATGTAATCTTTTAGTTTTCGCATTGATAATAGTTATCAAATTTTAAAATATGCATGCCTCGGAGTTTATTTCTCCCTACATGTGCTAGGTGCATTTGACAGCCCAAAAGGCATCACGACTACAACAGAAACTAAATTTAGCAATGCCAAAATGCGTTATCAATGCGTCACTAAACTGGTTTTCACGATGCATTAATAACGCAATTATGACATCGCTGCAAGTCTCGTCACAAAATGAATTTTGTTGCAATTGCGTCGCTAAATAGCGACTCTCAGCGATGCAATCTATTGCGTCGCAATATTGCGACGCAAGGTCGTTGCGTCGCAATATTGCGACGCAAGGATGTTGCGTCACAATATTTAATAATAATATTTTAGAAATATTAGCAACATAATTTCAGTCGCTAATGCGTCGCTAATTAAATTTTTTTAAAAATATAAAATATTAAAAATTAAAAAAATTTAATATTGCGATGCAATCCAATGCGTCGCAATATTTTGCGCAATATTTAATAATAATATTTTAGAAATATTAGCGACAAATTTTAGTCGCTAATGCGTCGCTAATTAATTTTTTTTTAAAATTATTTTAACGACGCAATTGCGTCGCAATATTGCGATGCATCGCAATATTTAATAATAATATTTTAAAATATTAGCGATGCAATTTCAGTCGCTAATGCGTCGCTAATTAATTTTTTAAAAAAATATAAAATATTAAAAATTAAAATGGTTAATTTACAAAAATATTGATCGAAACACTAATATTGATCAAACATATTGATCAAACAAATCATTAAATTTTAAAAATAATTAATATATTAAAATTTTAAAGTTTTGTACAACATAAAAAGAAAAAAAAATACATCAAGAATCTGATCACGTCACTGTGGAGGCTGGAAACTCTGCGACAAGCGGCTAACCATATCCCGCAAATGACGCATCTCATCTCGCATGTCTGCAACTCCTGATCCCGGCCTCGCATACGATCCTCGAACTCCTGCTCGAACCTGCGAATCTCCTCTGCAATAGATCTCCGAAGTCCTCTAAACGCTCGGGAGGAATATCACAGAAATCGCGAGCTGGAGGCCTGATGGGGAAAAATATGTAGAAGCTCTAGTGCCCAGACCATAGACCCTGCGGTCTCGTGGCTGGGCACCAACAGCCTCCAAAAACACACGTCGACTCTCCTCTGCTGAGAGTTCGACGGGCGTCTCCCCATCAGTAGAGTCGACCTGCGATGCCTGGGAGCGAAGCTCCTCGACTCGTGTCTTGAAATTATGAAATCAACAATAAATGAGTTAATAAATTTCTCTAAATAAAATTTTAGAAATTAAACAGATACTACATAAATCTAATTTCTTACCGCAACCTCCCGTGATCGCGTATCGACCCAGGAACCGTCCCTCCTGGTGTGTGTCGCCCTGAATAGACGAAACTCACCAGGATCTCCGCCCTCCTGCTCAGACTATAACAATAAAAAAAAATGATATTAATACAAATATTTGTAAATAACTAAAATAGTAATTAAAATATTTATGTTTTCTTACCATACGCCGTCTGTGCTCCTGAATCGAAATGGAGCCCGAAGTGTATGGGAGAGACCCGTGCCAGGACCGCCCTTCTCAGATCGGCGGTTCGTGCTGGCTGATGCGGACCTCCTGCGCCAGCCATCGGACTGCCAGGCCTGCTGCCACTCGTGCCAAATACCCTTGGCACGTGCGCAGGACGCTGACCCGATGACCTCCAACGATGAAGCATGTCGGAGTATCGGCGTCCGTCAGAGCCTCCCATGCTGCCCTAATGGCATCATGGCTGGCAGGATCCCACGTAAACTTTTTCTGCATTAAAATAAACAGTTAGTTTCTGAATTTATTAAGATTAAAAAATTTTATATCAGTGATAAATTGTATTTAATAAGTTTACCTGAAACTCAGAAAAATAAAACTCCCTCGTGGCTGGAGATACGTGGCGCCAATCGTAGCCACTGGGATCTGCACGCCTCTGAAATACGGCGCTGATGTGGCTGGATACATGATGCTGCTCAATAAATCTGTTAAAAAAATGCATGTTTATAAGTAATTGACTTAAAAACATAAACATATATTTTTAATTAGTATATACTTACAGCCCCTGAGCATCAAGTCGAAGTACGGTGCGGCCGATGGTGGAAGAACTCTCGGAGGTCTGTGCCGATCGGCTGGATGGTAATACTGTGCAGGATCTGGCTGGAGAGATCGAAGGCTGTGCTGGAGATCCAACTCTCCATCTCCGACGCTCATGTGATCTGATGCAGGGCTACGTCCTGCTCACTCCGTCTGTCGTCGGTAGATCTACCTCTGCCCGTCATACTGAAAATACTAAAGATTCACAATTAAATTACGATTAATGATTGACTATGTAAAAATTTAACACTTATAAAAAAAGTTAAATTTTAAAAAACCTCTATGTTTAATCGGTGTCATTTGTTTCGTGAAATGTTGGTTCAACATCCGATGCCGTATCGGATGCGATTCAGTTTCATTATCATCGGAAGGAAACCGAACATTTGCATCCGCAATTTCTTGGACATCACCATTTGGATCTCTAAGTGATGTTTCAGGAGCCCTTGTGTCGTCCTCAATTGCATGCATTTCCATCTCATCCTCTTGAAATGCAGGGCACTCGGCTGATTGACTTGATGAACTCTCCTCTAATACGATTGTTGAACGTGGGACGATTTTAGAAACGGCCCACCAATCTCGCTTGTCGTTGCGCAAACTTGGATATCCGCAGTAAAAGACTTGCTGAGCTTGGGATGCAAGGATGAATGGGTCATATTTCTGCAATCTTCGTCGATGGTTCACTTCAACCAAATTGTAGTCGTTATGAACCCTTTTGCCCACAGGAACTATCGGATCGAACCAATCACAACGAAACAATACGGTTCGTTTCATAGGCCAACCGGGATATTCAACTTCAACCACCTCTACTAACTTTCCATAATAATCCTGCATATTTGCTCCAACACTTTCTCCTTTAACACACACGCCCCAGTTCTGCGTGCCTCTTGAAGCTGCTAATCGTTCAATCTGAAATTTGTACCCATTTACAAAATAGCCAGTAGAGGTTGTTACGGTCTTCAATGGCCATTGCGATAGACATTTAATGAAAATATTGTCGGTTGTGGACCATGGACCGTTTACCTATAAATTAATAAGCTATTCACATCCAATTCAAAAAATAAAAGCCATTATCGAAATTGATTGAGTGATACTACTCACAAATTCATAAAACCAGTAAGCAAACTCCGTTTCTAATTTCTGCCCAATTGCAACTTGACTGATGTCGGGATTCATCTGTCGTTGTCTATCACAAACATCCTTATGGGATGAAAAGGATGAAAACTACTGTTAGCAATTAAATATTATGGTATATTAATTTAAATTAAATTTTCAATTAAGCATTGAAGTATACACTTACTCAATATATGGATCGACTTCTCTACAGTTCATTAGGATGTAATAATGTGCTGCATTATACTCCATATCGCTAAGATTTCTTGACTTCTGCCCACCAAATGAACGGCCGATACTTTAAAAATTGATATTCTACCGTCATTAGGTTCTCCTTCGTCCACACATACGTCATCGTTACGACCAAGATTTCGGCTCCTCGTGTGGACGTGACCCTCAAAGTAATGCGAGGCAAAAGCTGAAACTTCTTCGACCAAGTGTGCATTGCATATAGAACCTTCAACCCTGCCTTATTACGCACATTATTTTTTAACTTCTTAAGATACCTATATGTAAAGTTGAAAAAAAAAAACCAATTTTCTCGCAATGAAATAATATTTGAAATGTCAACATATCTTAATGATGTATATATTTACCTCTCGAAAGGATACATCCAGCGATACTGCACGGGACCAGCTATGCTCGCTTCGTATGGCAAGTGAACCGGTAAATGCTCCATTGAGTCAAAAAAACTGGGAGGAAATATTCGCTCAAGCTTGCATAAAATAATTGGAATTTCCTCCTCAAGCCTTGCCATGGATGCAGAAGTAATGACTGCGGCAGATAACTCCTTGAAGAACAAGCTGAGCTCCGTAATTGCCTTCCAGACATGTTGCGGAAGCAACTCACGAAAAGCTATAGGTAATAACCGTTGCATGAAAACATGGCAGTCGTGACTCTTCATGCCGAACAACTTGAGCTTATGCATGTCCACACACCTACCGATATTTGAGGCATAACCATCTGGAAATTTTAACCCTCTAAGCCAGTTACATAAAACTTCTCGTGAATTTCTGTCAAGAGTGTAACATGCTTTAGGATAGGTCCCATCGGCACTCCTTCTCAAATCACCTCTTCTGCAGTACTGATTAAGTTCTTCTCTTGACTTTGCAGTATCTTTTGTTTTTCCCGGGATGTTTAGCACCGTGTTAAATATGTTATCAAAGAAATTTTTCTCGATATGCATAACATCCAAGTTGTGCCGGATGAGATTTGTGCTCCAATAAGGCAAATCCCAAAATATACTTCGCTTCTTCCAGTTATGTTCTTTACATATACGGCCATTTATTCTATCTGCATCTGGTTCCCATGCATACATCAACCCCAAATGCTCTATAGTATCAAATATATCCGTGCCGGACCTAACCGGTTCGGCGAATTTTGTGACTGCTTTGTTCTTCCGGAAGGCGATCAAGTTACGCCTGTAAGGATGATTTGGGGCAAGAACTTCCTATGGTTATCAAACCATGACTGCTTACCACTCTTCTGCAATGTAAATGCATCCGAATCATACATGCAATGAGGGCATGCCAGACGTCCAGCAGTGCTCCAACCAGACAACATTGCATATGCCGGGAAGTCACTTATTGTCCACATCAAAGCAGCTCTCATGATGAAATTCTGTTTCATAGAAATGTCGTAGGCTACGACTCCTGTTTCCCACAACATTTTCAATTCGGCCACCAACGGTTGCAGAAGACATCAATCTTTTCCTTTGGATTTGATGGTCCTGGAACCAAAACGTTAAAAACATTGCAGAATCTTTCATGCACTTCCATGGAGGAAGGTTATATACAGTCAGTATCACAGGCCAACATGAATACTGTTGCCCCGCTTGACCAAATGGTTGGAAGCCATCGGTACAAAGACCTAATCTCACATTCCTTATATCTTCAGCGAAATCAGGATGATTTTCATTGAAATGCTTCCAAGCTTTTGAATCTGATGGATGCCGCATTTCATCCTCTTTAGATTCATGTTCGGCATGCCATCTCATATCAGCAGCTGTAGCCTCAGATCTGTATAATCTCTGCAGGCGTGGAGTAAGAGGAAAGTAATGCATCCTCTTGTAAGGCACACTTTTCCTCCTACTTGTACTAGCTCCCTCTTTGCCGTTTTTGTACCTCGATTGCCCACAAATCTTACACCATCTCAGCTCTGAGTCTTCACCCCAATATATCATACAATTGTTCAAGCAACAATCGATCTTATTAACTGGGAGCCCAAGCCCACGCAACAACTTCTTCGTTGAAAAACTGTCTGCTACAACATTATCATTTGGCAAAATTTCCTTGATTAACCCAGCTACAGAATTAAACGCCTTTTCTGATAATCGATGTTCTGCCTTAATATTCAACAACCGAGCAGCCGTAGACAACTGGGAATGACCCTCACAATCCAGGATACAATTCTTGATTTGCAGCACGCAACATATCATAAAATTGTTGTGCATCTGGATTTGGTTCTTCCATAAATGTATTCTGATTGAATTCATTACCCGATGCATTCATCACCATTTCTTCATATGTGTTTAAATTCACAAATGGTTCATCTATGGGAATTGACACTTGTTGGCTTGTAACAGTTGCTGAAATTTCCTCTGGTTCACCATGACAGTACCAAACATCGTAATCAGGAACAAACCCCTTTTTACACAAATGCACCTTAACAGTTTCAACATCTCTGTAGGCTTTATTCTGACACCTGTGGAAGTTGCATGGGCACCTAATCCTAGGCCCATCCATCCATTCAGGTTGGCTACATGCAAATGCGATAAATTCTTCCAATCCATTCAGAAAATCTGGATTAAGCAAGCCATCTTTTATCCTTGCATACATCCACGAGCGAGCCCCGCTCATTTTTGACCGACTTATCCAATTTCTGGTAAACCATTAAAGGAAACCACAATATAAAACTATATTAGCATTGCTAAATATATAACTAAATTATTTCTTTTACACAACTAAGGTTAATAACAACCATTTAAATCATTTATAACTAAACCAATTTTCTTTTATACAACTAAGGTCCCTACCCTGCAAGGCTGGGCTACGGCTACGATCCTTGTCGTGCTAGCAAGGACCGAGGCATAGGTTCATGCCAGGCTAATGCTAGGGCTTGGGTTCAGGCCGGGCCACAAGGCGGTCCGTTCAATCATGAGACTTCACAAGCAATCAAGTGTCCTAAATTAATTTCACATTCACTCTATATCTAAAAGGTAAGGCCTATCTCATTCAAGAATATTTTTGTGATATGTTATTGCTATTAATTATCATCGATCGTTTACATTGAAATTTTAGCAGCATTTCCCCATATGTTCTCCTAAATGTGTGGCATATATGCCATACTAGGAGAACGTATGAGCAAATACAAACTGCAATCTCAACCAACGATGATTAATAGCAGACTAACATATCGCAAAAAATTTTCTCAAACTGTCCATCAAGACAATTTGAGAATTTGCAAGACTAAGTCTTACAAATTCTCAAATGGGTCTAAAGGTTATAGTGCTGTGAGAAATAATATAGAAATCCAAAGACAATCGAACTTATGCTTGTTATTCAGAAATTCTTATCAATTCCGTAATAAACTCATTACATAATTGTATGTGAAGACTAAAATATAAATCATTGAAACTACTAATTCGGTGCTGAAAATTAAATAGAACTACAATAAGACGTTCATTCTAGCATTACATAATTTAATGCATCATTCAATTTGAAGCAGGATATAAATAATCAAGACATAATATGATATTATAAAATCATATTATAATATGATATTATAATATTATTATAATATTATATTATAATATTAATAAAATTAGAACCCACATATGTCAAATGTTCACCAATAAATTGCTATGCATAGTTTAATAGACTGAGAAATTGAACCATGACTACATAAAAATCACTAATCAATTATGACTGAATTAATTTAAAACATAATAAGCACTAAATAATCGTAAAGCAATTTCTTTAATTAATTTACTATCAATCATAATCACTAATTAGCAATCATTATTTATTAGAATACCATAATTTATTGTTATTATTTTATATTATAATATTATGAACTAATATAAGTTAATATATATATAATATGATATTATTAATAAAGTGTCCTAAATTAATTATCATAAATATACTTTTATATGATCACAGTAAATACTATAAGTTAAAGGGATAATAAATTTTATTTTTCTAATTTAATAACAAAAAATCCAAATATTGAATTATATCATAATTTCATATTAATTTATAATGATTTTATTATAAATATTTTTTATGGGTGAAAATGAATATATATTATACCATCACATAATATAATTTTTATATAATATTAAAATAATACTATAGTGTATTCTAATGTTATTGTAATATATTATTTATTTGATATAATAATATTACTATAGGGGTTTTCTAAATTTAATTGATATAATAATATATTTGAATAAATTATTAAGATTAAAATATCAAAACAGCTTACTAATAATATTTTTAATAATAATAATTAGATAATTTAATCAGTAATTTTTAATAAATATTTAATAATAAATTTAACCCGTGTTAATTTTTTTTTCGTGGCCTGGCTACTGTGGCATGATCGGAGAAGACGGGGGGGCCAAACCCCTGTGTTAAATTTTTTTTCCGTGGCCTGGCCACTGTGGCCAGGCCACGACCGGTCACGACCGGAGAAGACGGGAGGGGGGGGGGGGCCAAACCCCCTCATGTTAATTTTTTTTTTTTTTTTGTGGCCTGGCCATTGTGGCCAGGCCATGACGGGTCACGACCGCAGCCGTGGCCAGAGAAGACGGGAGGGGGAGGGGGGGTTTCCCCTGTTAAATTTTTTTTTCCGTGGCCTAGCCACTGTGGCCAGGCCACGACCCGCGGCCATGGCCGGAGAAGACGGGAAGGGGGGGGATTCCCCCTGTTAATTTTTTTTTCGTGTCCTGGCCACTGTGGCCAGGCCACGGCTGGCCACGGTCGCAGCCGTGGCCGGAGAAGATGGGAGGGGGGTTTTTTCCCACCTGTTAAATTTTTTTGTGGCTTGGCCACCGTGGCCAGGCCACCGAGTTGCCGGCCACGGCCGTGGCCAGAACAAGAGGGGGATGGGGAAAAAACCCCTCTCACACCATTTTTTTTTTACATGGGGGAGGGAGGGAGGGAGGGGTACCTGAAAATAACCCTTGCCGGCGAGGTCGTCGAATGCCGGAGAGTCGCCGGAGAGCTGCCGGAGGTGGGGAAGAGGAAGAAGGAGAAAGGAGAAGATGGGAGGGGGGGGGGGGTTCGGGCTCATGAGGAGGAAGAAGAAGAGGGGGGAGGGTTTTATAAATTAGGATTAGCGATGCATAATTGCATCGCTAATACATCGCTAATCAGCAACACTGATTATGCATCGCTGATTGCGTCGCTAAGTTGCCGCCAATAGGCATTTTGGTGGGAAATTAGCATTAGATTTGCATCGCAATATTGCGATGCATAATGAATGCGTCGCAATATTAGTTTATTAATTTTAAACTAATATTGCGACGCATAGAATATGCATCGCAATATTGCGACGCATAATGAATGCGATCCATTAAGCGTCGCAATATTGCGACGCAAATATAATGCGTCACAATATTAGTTTTAAATTAATAAACTAATATTGCAGCGCATTATATATCCGACGATTATGATCCATCCAATCGGCGATGATATCCGACGGTTGCGATCGATACAAGCCATGATCCCGATCAGCGATGATCGATCCGACCATTGCAATCCATCCGATCGGCGATGATCCAACAGTTGCGATCGATCCAAGCCATAATCCCGATCGGCAACGATCGATCCGACCGTTGCGATCCAACCGATCGGCAACGATTCGATGGTTGCGATCGATTCAAGCCATGATCCTGATCGGCGATGATCAATCCGACGGTTGTGATCCATCTGATCGGCGACGAATTCTGACGGTTGCGATCAATCCAAGCCATGATCCTGATCGGCGATGATCGATCCGACCATTGCGATCCATCCGATCGGTGATGATAT
Source organism: Calamus simplicifolius (assembly GCA_900491605.1). NCBI lineage: Eukaryota > Viridiplantae > Streptophyta > Magnoliopsida > Arecales > Arecaceae > Calamus > Calamus simplicifolius. The sequence continues at coordinate 195,977 of UESW01004670.1, read as the reverse complement.
CCGATGGTTGCAAGTGATCCAAGCCATGATCCTAATCGGCGATGATCGATCCGATAGTTGTGATCTAACCGATCGGCGATGATCCGATGGTTGTGATCGGTCCAAGCCATGATCCCGATCGGCGATGATCGATCCGACTGTTACGATCCAACCGATCGGCGACGATCCGATGGTTGCGATCGATCCAAGCCATGATCCCAATTGGCGATAATCGATCTGATGTTGCGATCCATCCGATCGGCGATGATATCTGACGGTTGCGATCGATCCAAGCCATGATCCTGATCGGCGATGATCGATCCAACGGTTGTGATCCATCCGATCGGCGATGAAATCCAATGGTTGCGATCGATCCAAGCCATGATCCCGATCGATGATGATCGATCGACCATTGCGATCCATCTGATCGGTGACGATATCCAACGGTTGCGAGTGATCCAAACCATGATCCCGATCGGCGATGATCGATCCGACCATTGCGATCCAATCAATCGGCGACGAACCTATGGTTGCGATCGATCCAAGCCATGATCCCGATCGGCGATGATCGATCCGACGGTTGCGATCCAACCGATTGACGATGATCCAACGGTTGCGATCAATCCAAGCCATGATCCCGATCAGCGATGATCAATCCGACGATTGCAGTCCATCCGATCGGCGACGATATCTGACGGTTGCGCCAATCCAAGCTATGATCCCGATCGGCGATGATCGATCCGACCGTTGCGATCCATCCGATCGGTGATGATATCAGACGGTTGCGATCGATCCAAGCCATGATCTCGATCGGCGATGATCGATCGGACCATTGCGATCCAACCGATCGGCGATGATCCGATGGTTGTGATCGATTCAAGCCATGATCCCGATCGGCGATGATCGATCTGACGATTGCGATCCAACCGATCGACGACGATCCGATGGTTGCGATTGATCCAAGCCATGATCCCGATCGGCGATGATCGATCCGACGGTTGCGATCCATCCAATTGGCGACAATGTCCGATGGTTGCGATCGATCCAAGCTACGATCCCGATCGGTGATGATCGATCCGACCATTGTGATCCATCCGATCGGCGATGATATCCGACGGTTGCGAGTGATCCAAGCCATGATCCCGATCGGCGATGATCGATCCGACCATTGCGATCCAATCGATCGGCGATGATCTACGGTTGCGATCGATCCAAGCCATGATCCTGATCGGCGATGATCGATCCGACCGTTGCGATCCATCCAATTGGCGATGATCCGATGGTTGCGATCGATCCAAGCCATGATCCCGATCTGCGATGATCGATTTGATGGTTGTAATCCATCCGATCGGCAACGATATCCGATAGTTGTAATCGATTGAACCCATAATCCCGATCGGCGATGATCGATCCAAAGGTTGCGATCCAACCGATCGGCAATGATCCGACGATTGCGATCGATCCAAGCCATGATCTCGATCGGCGATGATCGATCCGACGGTTGCGATCCATCCAATCAGCGATGATATCAATGGTTGCGATCGATCCAAGCCATGATCCCGATCGGCAATGATCGATCCGAACGGTTGCGATCCATCCGATCGGCGACAATATCCGATGGTTGCGATCGATCCAAGCCATGATCCCGATCGGCGATGATCGATCCGATGGTTGCGATCCATCCGATTGGCGACGATCCAACGGTTGCAAGCGATCCAAGCCATTATCCTGATCAGCGATGATCGACGACGGACACTGCCGTGGCCGGCAAGAAAGGAGGGGAACCACTTTATATATATATATATATATATATATATATCACGGGAGGGGTTGTCTAAACCCCCCCCCCCCTTTTTTTTTACCGGTGACCTAGCCACCGTGGCCAGGCCACGGCCGTGGTTGCCGGCCACGGCCACAATAAAAATTAAATTTATTTTTATTTTTGTTTGTTATATGTGTCGTTAAATTAACGATTTGGTTTTTAATTTTCTAGGTTTTTTGCGTTTCTATATTAAAAATTAATTTTTTTATTTTTTTGGTATATGCGTCGCTATTGCGTTGCTAAATAGCGACGCAATCATTGCATCGCTATATTAATGAATTTTTTTAATTTTTTGGGTTTTTGTGTCGCTAATTCGTCGCTATATTGCGACGCATATATTACGTCGCAATATAGCGACACAATGTTGCATCGCTATATTAAAAATTAAAATTTTTTTTATTTTTTTGGTATTTGCATCGCTATTGCGTCGCTAAATTAATAATTTATTTAAATTTTCTGGGTTTTGGCTCGCTAATGCGTTGCTATATTAAAAAAAATTAAATTTTTTATTTTCTTGTTATATGCATCGCTATTGCATCGCTATTTAGCGATGCAATCACTGCATCACTATATTAACGATTTTTTTTAATTTTTTAGTTTTTACGTCGCTAATACGTCGCTATATTAAAAATTATATTTTTTATTTTTTTGTTATATGCATCGCTATTACGTCGCTAAATAGCGACGCAATAACTGCGTTACTATATTAACGATTTTTTTTTAATTTTCTGATTTTTGCGTCGCTAATGCGTCTCTATATTGCGACACATTTTTATTGCGTCGCTAATAGTGTCGCTATTTGTTTTTCTCGCTGAGTTGTCGCAATTTGGTCACAATTTAGTGATGCAAAAATGCGTCGCTAAATTGGCGTCACTATTTCTGAATTTTCCTATAGTGCACAACCCACTCAAACAGACCATCTCTAGTCTTAAATGCAGTCTTCCACTCATCCCCTGGTCTAATTCTAACCTGATGGTAGCCGCTCTTAAGGTCTATTTTAGAAAATATAGCGGCACCCGCCATCATGTCCAACATGTCATCTAGTTTGGGGATAGGGAACCTATACTTGATAGTGATTTTGTTGATAGCCCTACTGTCCATGCACATTCTCCAGGTACCATCCTTCTTAGGGGTTAATAGTGCAGGAACTGCACAAGGACTTAACCTCTCCCTAATGAAACCTTTCCTAAGTAATTCTTCCATTTGTTTTTGTAGTTCTTGATGCTCAGTGGGGTTCATCCTATAATGGGAAAGGTTTGGGAGGGTGGATCTTGGGACCAGGTCAATCGCATGTTGGATGTTTCTTAGGGGTGGTAACTGATTAGGCAATTCTTCAAGGAAGATATCCTTAAACTCCTCTAGGATCTCAATTACTTCTAGGGGTTGTTCCTTTTGGACTGATTCATAGACCTCTTTAGTGGTCAAAATTCAAACAGGATTACCCTCAGTGATGTCCTTTTCTAATTCCTTAGCTTTAATCAGATTAACTCTTGGCTTGCTATCCTTAAGGTTGCTAGATCCTTTCTTGATTGGGTCCCTAGGTGGAGTTGGATGTATCACATACTTGTTCCCATTGTGATTAAAAGAGCAGATGTTGGATCGACAAACAAGGTGGCATCGTGATCGTAAAGCCAAGGTCGACCTAATATAATACTACTAACACCCATAAGAATTACATCGCACAGACCTTTTCCTCATAATTTTGCAATTTGATTAGTATTTGGCATATGGACTTGATTGGGATAGAGGTGAAATCTACCCACAAGACCTTATAGGGACTAGGATGGGGAACTGTGGTCAATCCTAATGACTTAACTGTATTGGTAGAGACGGCATTGACACAACTCCTGCTATCCACTATGATCTTGAGCACCTTATCCCCTATCTTAACAAAAGTCTGTAGGATGTTAGTCCTACGCCAATCTTCCTGGTTACGCCAATCTTCCTGGTCCTTAGTTTGAGTCTGGATCAAGATACATCTAACCACTCCTAGTAGGTCTTCAGACTCAAATGTTTCCTTCTCTCCATCGTACTCATCTATCAGATGGGTATCAACCTCATAGACCTCTCCCTCAGGCTTAACTAGGGACTCGGATTCAGTCTCAGGTAACTCATCTATATGAAGGGATCTGACTGGGCACTGGCTGATCATATATCCCGGTTTGTTGCATCTAAAGCATTTGATCTGGGGGTTGAAATTTCTTTGAACCTCTACATATTTGCCCTTATCCTCTCTTGGGGTATAGGGGTACTATTCTGGGGTTGACTCAACTCAGTTCGGCTTGTACTGGGTCGGCTAGTGTTGGGTCGACTCGAAAAAGTCTGGCGGGGGTCTGGTACTGGGTAGGTCTGGGACGACTAGGATAGGCCTGGCTAGATCCTGGATATGGGTTAGGGCTCTTGGTAGCCTCTGATCTACGATAGGGAGGCCCTCTCTGAAAATGTTCATAATTCCTAGCAACTTGGTACGCTTCTTCTAAATCATGTACCCTTCTTAGGTAGAGTTCTCTTTGAATATCTGCTCTCAGGCCATACCTAAACTTGGATAGGGTGACTTTCTCAGACTAAATGATATTACACCTCATAGTATACTCTTGGAATGTAGCAATGTATTCATTCACAGTTTTACTACCCTGAATTAATCCCTGCCACTGGTCCAATAGGCTCTGTTCATACGATGTAGGGACATAATTGGACCTAAGTCTAGCCTTCATGGCGTGCCAGGTGACTATGAGGTCTCTTCCCTCTAATAATTGCCTTCGCTCTAAAGTGGCCCAGTATAACCTAGCCTGTCGTACTAACTTGAGCTTGGCAAACTTAAACTTACGCTCTTCAGACATGCCGTACTAGTCAAAGTACTGGTCCATCCCTTCCTCCCAATCTAGGTAGTCCTTAGGGTCCATAGAGCCATCGAAAGTAGGTGCTTCAAGTCTGACACTTCTAAGGGCTCTTTCTTCTTAGTCTACTGCCTCATGATTGGGTCTCCTAGGGAGGACATCTGGATCAGGTCGAACTGGTCTCCTAGGGTCTGGCCTTATGTAGAGGTCAGGCTGTTGGGCTCTCCTAGGATGAGGTGGGGTCTCATGATCAGACTCAGTGTGGGGCTCACGGGCTTCTTCTAGGATGCCCAACTTAGTTTCGACTTGATCAAACCTAGATCCTAATCTAGCCTCAGATTGCTTGATGTCTTGGTTCATTTGGGCCAGTTGTTCAGTGATGATCCTTAAGTAATCATCAATGCTTTGATTAGCCATAGGTTCAGCCTGTAATGGAGGTGGTGACGGGCGAAAAGATGCTCCTGATCTAGTGCACATGCAAGCACAATCAAGCATACAAGACTCAGACTGACTCGGACTACGGTATGCTAGACCTAGTCATCAAGAGTAAAGGATTTGGCTTAATGCAAGCCAATCTAACAATAACTTTTCAATTGGCCAGTTGGGACAGGTGGAAGGGGAGGCTCGTCCCGCAAATTGCAGGTGCCTAATTAGAATAACCCCAACACTCTACTTAAGTCATTTGACATTTGACCTCCCTTCTATACACCAATTTTAGAGCACACACCAGATTAATTTGTACTAGTCTCCTCCAGTACACTAAACCGACTGTTGGTGTCCCTAGCCCTCTAGGGCAAATATCAATTAAGTTGCTACTTAGTTTTAGATTAGAGGCTTGGGATCGAAATGTACGGGTGGTTATTTTGGACCAAGGAAGGGGTCTCAATCCCTCCCTTATCTGACATCAATGAAAGCCCTTAAGAGTAATTTAATGCAGATGAATGACATGTAAAACACAAACCCTAATCCAAAAATCTATAAATAGCAATAAATATCAGAATTTTTTTTTCACAGATCGAATTAAATTCTCAAAAATAATAAAAAATACTTTAAATTATAACGAATCTAGAAAAATAAATTTCATAATTTTTTGATGTGTATGTAGGCAGAAACAATTCAATTAACAAATGATATACTGATAATAACGTGAATTAAAATTAAGTCCTAACTATGCTCTAATACCAAACTGATGCAGGACCGATTTGTATGCAAGTAATTTTTTTTAATGATTAATGATTGCATTTGATTATTCTCCCAAAGTAATAGCCTAAGAAGGATTTAGAAAAATTCACAGTAAATCCGCACGCGAAACAGTTCCTAAAAAAATAAAGAAGAAGGACCGCCGAGGCTAAGAAGCCCGGTAGAGCTTGCTCTCCTACAATAAAATTACTAGTAGATTAGATGAGTGTACCTGGTAAGAGGGGAAGATCAAAGTGTTGAAGAGGTTGCTCTGCCTGGCGGATGTGCCCTAGATGACTAAGCCTTGAGCCCACGGATCTGCGGCTAAGTATCCGCTGACCTGGATGATGATCACCTTGAATCCTAGATTCGTGACTACTGAGGGATCTGCAAGAAAGAATAATAGAGAAAATTTAGAATAGAGGCAAAGAGACAAAGAAGGAGTAGAGAAAAGGAAAGGGCGGCCAAGGTTTCTCCTGGAGACTTGGGATGTTGGCACGCGCAGGAGGAAAACAAGAGCACCAGAGAACCAATTAACAAAAATCACAATAACTCAAAACTTGGATTGATTGATTAATAATAAAAGATACATCATTCATACAAGAGGGTCTCTTTTATAGAGCAAGAGACTTTGGGCCCAAGAAAATGCATATATGGAAAGAGAGAAAAGAAAAAAAGTGCCCTAATCAAATTTGGCATGAAATCTGCAGCGTCTAGATGAGAAAGGTGATCTTCTAGATGCAATCAGCAGCAGCTGGATTCGGCATGAAATCTATGGCGTCCATATGAGACAGGTGATCTTCTAGATATGATTGAGATGCAATCAGCAGCAGCTTAATTTGGCATGAAATCTGCAGCGTCCAGATGAGGAAGGTGATCTTCTAGATGCAATCAGCGGCAGCTTAATTTGGCATGAAATCGGTATCGGCCAGATGAGAAAAATGATCATCCAGATCGGAACGTTGCTTGCTCTACTAGGTGGCATGTGGGCTGCTTGAAGTAGGTGTGGCACCAACTTGAATTTAGCAGCTGCTCTGTCTGACTGTGATGGCCTTGTCTTCTGCTCCAATACTGATGTCTCCTCTTGTAAGCTAATGAACTTACTACAGGACTCACATTAAAATAAATTGAACTGGATAGGACTCAATTTAGAATAAAATGAACAGGACGAGACTCAAAATAAACTAAACTTTATTTCCCAACTCAAGACTTAAATCATAACTAATCAGATATCCACAGAGGGTTAAGAATCCTCTGCTTGATACTGGTGCCCACACCAAGGATTATGGCCACAATATGAAGGATTGCCATCACTTGAAGCGAGCAATCGAGGAGCTCATTCAACGGGGCTACCTTGGAAAGTTCATCTAGAGAAAACCCCAGTGGCTCCAAGTCAGGTGGGACCTTCACCCATCCAGGTCAACATCGACAATGCCCCAATTGAGAAGACAGTCGATATGATTTTTTGGAGGGTAGGCGGTACCTCCAAGAGGTCATAGGAGGATGATGGGATAGAGACTGTAATTCCCTTTCCAAAAAGAGACTTAGTGGGGGGTAGATAATCCTAATGATGATAGTGTTGTTGTCTCTATGACAATCACTAAGCATCCTATAAAAGGAATCTTAGTTTATAGTGGAAGCTTGGCCAACATCCTTACTTACGATACTTTTTTTCGGATGAATTTGTCCCTCAGCTCTCTTCAGCCTGTGACTACATCCTTGGTCGGCTTCACAGGAGATTCTGTAAGGGTAGATGGTGAGATTATCCTTCTAGTTATGGCAGGGATGCCTCCATGTCAAAGCACAGTTCTCATGAGGTTCCTGATTGTTCGAGTACCATTAGCCTGCAACGCCATACTCAGGCGACCCAGTCTAAACCTCCTCGACGCAGTCATCTCCATCAAATACCTTCTCGTTAGATTTTTCACCAACAATGGGATCAGCGAGATGCACGGGGAGTAGAACCTGATGCAACTATGATACCACATGACTCCTAGTCCTCAGGAGATACTCACCCCGTTGACTCTAGAGATACTCGACCCCAAGGAGTCAAAGAAGAGAGGAGAGCCAGCCGAATGCCTGCTAACTTTCCCCTGAAGAGACGACCCAACGAAGATAGTTCAAATCGGTGCGCTCCTTCCTGCGAAAGTAAGGGACCAACTTCTTACCTTCTGCGGGCTAACTCAGACGTCTTTACCTGATCAGCATTGGACATACCCGATATACATTTAGAGATAATCACCCACATACTCAATATTGATCCGAGCAGCCAGTCTGATAAAAGAAAAGGAGTTTCACCCTCGAGCGGTAGAGAGCCATCGATGAGGAAGTCAATAAGCTGCTTGCCACCGGCCATATCCGAGAAGCCTATTACCCGAATTGGTTAGCTAATGTGGTAATGGTCCGCAAGGCCAATGAGAACTGAAGAATTTGCATCGACTTCACCGACCTCAATAAGGCGTGCCCAAAAGAAAGCTTTTCATTACCTAAAATAGACCAGCTGGTCGATGCTACATCCGGCCACGAGCTCCTTAGTTTCATGGACGCCTTCTCATGATACAATCAAATAAGGATAGACCCAGAGGACGAGGAGAATACCTTCTTCGTGACTGAGAAAGGCATCTATTATTATAAGGTAATACCTTTTGGCTTAAAAAATGTAGGAGCCACATACCAAAGATTGATAAATAAGATCTTCAAAGATCAAATTGGATGAAATATGAAGGTGTACATGGATGACATGCTGACTAAAAGTATCCGCACTGCCAATCATGTCGTTGACCTAAAGGAGACCTTCAATAACCTTCACCACTACAGAATGAAGTTGAACCCCTGCAAGTGTGCATTTGGAGTCACCTCAAAAATGTTCTTAGGATTTTTGGTAACCCAACAAGGAATCAAAACGAATTCGGAGAAGATTTAGGCCATCCTCGATATGAGGCAGTCTACCAATAAGAAGGAGGTACAGTGGCTCATTAAAAGGATGGCTATCCTAAGCCACTTTTTGTCAAAGTCAACTGAAAGGTGTATGCCCTTCTTCAAAGTACTGCGCAAAATAAACAACTTCGAGTAGATGGAAGAGTGCCAGAAAGCCTTTGAGGGGCTGAAGGAGTTCATTTCTAGCCCGTCGTTGCTATCGAAGCCGATGGAAGGAGAGGACCTCTTCCTCTACCTCATCGCCTCCTCAAAGGCGGTCAGCTTCATCCTCGTCCATGTTGATCCCAACGAAGTACAAAGGCCAGTCTACTACACCAGCAAAGTAATTCATGATGCGGAGACCAGATACTCCAAAATTGAAAAGGTTATTTTTGCGCTAATATTTCTAAGCTTATCCAATCGTGGTGCTCATGGACCAACCTCTCAAAGCAATCCTATCTCATCCTGACACCTTCGGGTGACTGGCTAAGTGAGAAGTTAAGCTAGAGAAGTTCGACCTTTCGTTCCAACCAAGGTCGGCCATGAAGTTTCAAGTCTTGGCAGACTTTCTGATCAAGTGCACTTAGACTGAAGAGCAATCAGAAGAACCCCCTACAATGCACCCAGACGTTGAACCTAAAGAAACAGCGAAGACCTAGATTCTCCATGTAAACGGTACCTTAAACTCTCAAGGGAGCGGAAGAGGACTCATTCTTGCAAACCCGAAGGGGATAGTGGTAGAATATTCCCTCTAATTCCTCTTTGAAGCTACGCATAATCATGCCGAGTATGATGCCTTATTGGAAGGAATAAAGCTCACACGAAAGCTCGGAGTAAAGTGCCTCAAAGCCTTCATCGACTTCCAGCTCATCTTCGGACAAATCACTGAAAAATATGAAGCCACAGACCCTATTATGTCTCGATATCTGAGTAAGGTCCAATCACAGACCTCGTCATTTACTTATTTCAGCATAGGCAATATTTCTAGAGGCGAGAACGTCAGGGCCAATAACCTATCCCGACTGGCTATCTCGGTAGACAACACCCTGGGAAGAACCTACGTTAAGCACCTAGAGGCCCCAAGCATTGACACTGTGGAAGAGGTTTTACTAGTTGCCCAAAAGCCAATATAGATAGATGCCTGCATCCACTACCTCACTGATGGCACCCTTTTCACTGACCGTATGAAGACCAGACTGCTCAAATGGAGGGCCTCCAAGTTTGTGGTGCTGAATGAACAACTATATAGAAGATCTTTTTCCTACCCCCTCCTCAAATGCGTTGGCCTTACAGATGCCGACTACATTCTTCGGAAGATTCATGAAGGCATTTGTGGGAACCACCGGGGGGCAGATGATTGGCATATAAAGCTCTTCGCTAGGAATACTACTGGCTCACCATGCGAGAAGATGTTGCTGGGCTAGTCCGAAAGTGTGATAGCTGCCAACAACATGCTCATATCCAATGACAGCTTGCTTTCCAACTAAGCTCATTTTCAATTCCACGACCCTTCATCCAATGGAGAATGGATATCCTTAAACCATTCCCCTCAGCTTTGGGTCAACGAAGTTCCTGCTCGTCGCTATCGACTACTTCACTAAATGGGTCAAGGTCGAGGCACTAGCAAGGATCATCGAGAGCAAGATAAAGTCTTTCTTCTGGAAGCCATCATCTGCCACTTCGGTCTATCCCACACCATCATCACCAACAATGGCTGGCAGTTTGACAACACTATTTTCAAGGAGTTTTGCACCGAGTTAAGCATCTGCCATCGGTTCATCTTTGTCGGTCACCCATAGACCAACAGAGAGACTGAGATCATGAACCAGACCATCCTTCAAGGACTCAAGACCCAGTTGGATGAGTTCAAGGGCAAGTGGATGGAGGAGCTCCCAAGCATGCTATGGGCATATCATACAATTCCAAGGACTCCATTTGGAGAGACTTTCTTCAGCCTCGTATTTGGATCAGAAACAGTCATCCCTGTGAAGATTGGCCTTCTGAGCCTCCAAGTGAAGTCATACAATGAAGAAAATAATCCCACTCAATTAAGAGCCAACCTTGACTTCATCAACGAGGTGCACGACCGGCAATGGCTCAAAATGGCCGCATTTCATTAACGAGCTGTAAAATATTATAACACCCATGTCCACTCTAAGACATTCCATCCCAAAGATTTAGTCCTCATGCAAGTTGAAGTCTTCAAGCCAACGAAGCGGGCCAAACTATCTCCAAATTGAAAAGGGCCCTATCGAGTCGTTGAAGCACTTCACCGTGAAGCATACTGGATTGAAGGACTCAATGGGAAGCCATTCCCCAGCACCTAGAACACAGACAATCTCCACCAATATTATCAATGATGTACACATCCAGCTAGTGAAAATAAAAAGGAGTTTCAAATACTCCACCTCTTTTCCCAACTAGCTTCGCAATCTGGTTCTCAAAAGGCTCTCGAGCTTGGTCTTAACGACTCTTGAGACACCACTCAGGCAGATCCAAGCAACCCCCGAGGCGGTTCAAAAAGGCTCTCGAGCTTGGTCTCAGTGATTTTCGAATCAACCCTCAGGCCGGCGCGAGAAACCCCTAAGGCGGATCAAAAAGGCTCTTAAGCTTGGTCTCAGTGACTCTTCAGTCAACCCCCAGGCCAGCGCGAGAAACCCTCAAGGTGGTTCAAAAAGGCTCTCAAGCTTGGTCTCAGCGACTCTTAAGTCAACCCCCAAGCTGGCGCAAGAAACCTCCAAGGTGGTTCAAAAAGGCTCTCGAGCTTGATCTCAGCGACTCTCGAGTCACCACTTGAACAGGCCCAAGAAACCTCTGAGGTGGTTCAAAAAGGCTCTCATCAGTTTCAACGACCCTCGAGTCAAATCCTGGATTAGCTTCAATAAGCCTGCCTCAGTAGCCCCGAGTTGGCCTCGGCAGCCATCCAAGCAACATCTCTGCAGCCGTTGGGTGGAGTCACAACAGTTAATCAAGTAAGGCTCAAGCTAAACTTGCTCGTGTAGTGCAGGTTGACGAGCGCCCCTAACGGGCCAGGCGCAACTCAACTTGCTCCCGTCGGGAAACGATAATCCCACTCTCTGCCTCACCTTCCTTGGCAAGCCAAGGGACTTAGCCCCATTGCAAATTCACGCAAGTCTCGACCCATGTCGTCGGCTTTGAGTGCAATGTGGGGATATAAAGTGTGTCTCGGCAAGGTCAAAAGCTAGGACCATCGTGCAAGTGCAAGACATAAAGTATGAAAAGAAAAGAAGACTTTACGGAAAGCTAAGTACTCTTTACTTAGAATGAAAGTCATTTTTTATTAACTTTTGGAAAATTACAAGGTCGGATTACAACTATGATGCAAAATCAAAATAAAGACAGGAGAAGAAAAAGCAAAGGTTTCAAGGCTCGACAGGTGCTGAGTATTCATCCACCGATCCCTTCGCAGCTATCAGCGCCTCTGCTACCACCACTAGCTCCTCCTCCTCATTGGGCTCGAGGTCATCGAGGCCAGTAATGCCGAAGACTCGGGCTACTTTGCTCTTGTAGTCGCTGAAGCCTTGCAAGTGGGCATCGATGGAGGCCTCCGCAACTTCTTCTTCAAAACTGATGGAGCCTAGGAAGCGCTCCACCGCCTCCGCAGCCCTCTCCTTGGCCTTATGCTCGACGGCCTACGCCACCGCCTCGATCTTGGCAGCTCTTGCCTAGGTGGCCCGCTCATTGGCCTTGGCCTTGGCTGCCCTCTCCTCGGCAGCTTGGGCCACCGCCTCCACATCGGTGACCCTTCCTTCAGCCTCTTCCGCCTTGAGTTCAGCTTCATATGCCTTGAGTTTAGCAACATCTAGTTGAAGCTCAAAATTCTATAGCCTCGCCATGGTGTATGCCAGCTTCCCCTCGGTGGCTCGGGCGCGATCAAACTTTGCCTCCGCCTTGTTCTCCACCTCTTAAAACCGCACCTCCCACTTGCGGTTCGAGTCTTAGGCGGCATGAAGCTCCCCCTTGGCCTTCTCAGCATGGGCCTGTGCGGCGGCGGCCTCCCTTCGGGCACAGGTGATATTGTCAGTGGCCCAAAGAGTGAGGTCTCGGATGGTGAACACAGCATTTACCATCTGCGTGGAAAGGAAGCATGCCAGTACAAGTGATGGCGAGAAAATCATTTGAAGAAGATTTGAGGGAGCGAAGAATCACCTACTTGGAGCATAGCTATGTACAGGTCATCGAAGACGTCGACGGTCCATTGTCGGTGGATTTCCTTTCGAAATTGTGGGAGGCATACCTGACTCAACAGTCGCTCTGCCGTGCGAATGTGGTTCATCAAGGATGCCCTCGATAGAACTACCCCGAGTTCATTCACCTCTGCGGGTATGGAGGTCGCCACTGCTATGGAGGTAGGGCCGAAAATGGTCGACGCTGCCTCACACTCGGTTCCCAAGATGACAGTCTTCTCCGCTGCAGGTTCTACCACCATCGGGGCCCCTTCTTTTGCCGGTCTCCCCGTCAGCGGAACTCCCTCCGAGGAGACTCCTTCGCCCCTTGACTCTTCTATCGGGGCTAGCTAGGCAAGCAACTCGATTGCCAGAGCGGATTCCTCTCGATGATCGCACAGGGCAGGAGCTGGGGATCTTGGACGAGGCCTCTTCTTTGGCCTCTTGACATCACTGACAGCTTGCCTTCTCTTTTTGACTGCTTCCTTCATGGTGCCCGCGAAGATCCTTATTCCTGCACAAGACAGAGGATCATCGCCAAAAAAAAAAAATCACACTCACCAACGCCGGGGTCTACACTAGCCTCCCGGAGGTTCTCCTCCGACAAAACTCTCGGTAGGAGGGCACCCGAGAAAACAATAGTTGGTCATACACTTCCCGATCGCCCTACTCCACCGTTGAGGTAACCCAAACTTAGAGCCAAATAAGAACTCTACCGTTGAGTCTTATTTGGCTCTAAGTTTGGGTTACCTCAACTCAACCTCACCCCCTCAATGTGTGCAAAAAGAAAACGAGATTTTCACCCCTTAATGGAGGAAGGAAGGTCTAGCTTGATGGCTCGGTGGGGTCTGGGTGAATATCCACCACCCGGAGTCGAAATGGTGGCGAAGGGTGTACATGCTTCGAAACAAAGAGACCCAGACTACTATGCCATGGAAGTTACATAAAACTATGAAGGCACAGATGGTCTGAAAGGAGTTCGGAGCCAACTGCATCGGAGCTAGGTCATACCTCTTAAGAAAGTTGACTATGAAAGAGTAAAGAGAAAGCCGAAGGCCTGCCCTAAAGAACTCCTCGTACAGGGTGACTCCCCTAGCACGGTCGGTGGTCACCCTATCATCAGGTTCAGGGACAGACAGATGGACTTCCCCAGGAATGTTGTAAGTGACCCTAAGGGACTCTACATCCTCGGGGGTCAAAGTGGATGCGACCTCCTCCGAACCAACCGAACTAGGGTTAGCGGTCGAAGGTGCTCGATGGATCTTAGGAGGAGGACCGGCCACCGAAGGTGGCCCGGCTATAGGTGTTGGTTGGGTTACAGCCGCTAGGCGATCACGGATTGAGATTTCGCCCATTGCCCAAAGCTGAGCCAAGGGAACCTCATCCTCGGAGGAAGACAAGGAGGAAGACGCCACTATGGGCCTTTTGCCCTTCATATCGAGAACCATGGAGAAAGAAGACAAAGAAGAAAAGGGGATCAAAAGGAACTAACCTGAAGTGAAAGAGAAGACGACAAAAGGCCCAGGTTTCAAAAGAAGAAGGCCACAGGGACTCTGGTCTCAGAAGGAAGAAGAGTCATGAAAGCTTCGGATGCAAGAAGAGCCTAGCAAAGAGGAAAAAACACCCTTTATACTTGGCTTTCAAATCATCCCACCCAATTCTTTGGCCACATGGACGTCCCCTACGGAAGGCAGCATCTCAACGGCCGCACGATCCCCTTCGCCCGAGGTGACGCGCTCAGCGATGCACGGAAAGGCATAATTTACAGCTAATGATGGGACATTAATGACGCCATTCCAATAATGGCGACTGCTTTTCCCCAATTTTGAAAGAAGTGTCCTTGATTTTGAGGGAGTTCTCTTCGATTCTACAACGACAGCTTGCGAAGTGGTGGCGATACGGTGCCCCATACCTCCATAAATATGAAAGAACTTCCTCCCACTTGAAAGCACGTGCCATCTCCATAATTAATAGCACCTGAGGATCAACGATAACAAGGTTCTACGCTCTTTCGCTTGGTGGGAAATACAGTCGCACAAGCTCAGGAGCGAGGGGGTATCTGATGTGACTGATCAAGCTATGTCTAAGTTTACGGACGAAATTGACTAATGAAGCTATAGTCTAGCAAACAGCAAAAGCCACTTATCGGGAGCCAACATGTCATATCTAGCATCGGCATCAACCCCAGAATCGGTCTTGGCACCGACCCCAGAGTCGGCATCAACACTAGGGTTGGCCTCGGCCTCCAGTGTCGGCACCAACACCAGAGTCGATCTTGGCACCGACATCAGAGTCGCCTCGGCACCGATGCCAAAGTTGACCTTGCCCTCTAGGGTTGACACCGACACCAAAGTTGGTTTCGGCACCGATGCTAAAGCCAGTCTCGACCTCTAGAGTCTCGATCTCGACGGGATCCCCAACGAGTACGGCCCATATGACCCACAACTATTTGCGGCCACCACGTCTGACAAGAGATGACCCACCAATCGCTGCGGCCACCATGTATGATAAGACCTGGCCCACCAACCAGCCGCAGTCGCTTGCGGCTATCTATGCTAGACAAGGAGTGGTTTGTCAACTCTGACATGCAATGAGGAGGGCATGCCCCGTTGCTGCTAGCCTAGCCACTCATTCCCTACCAGGTGATGGCACCTTGGGACCAACAGTTGTCCATAAAGGGATAAGAGGGACCTCCAACCAAGTACAAAACAACCACTCATGCTCGCTCACACAGACTCTAGAACTCTAAGTTTTTTAAAAAAACTCTCTCAAGTTCACGTGTTATCCAATTCACTTACTTAAGTGTCGGAAGGTCCTCATCGAAATCACTAGCCCCGAGACTTCTTGTAAGACTTGAGCCACAGAGGACTCCAGAAAAGAGGAGACATTCACCACTCTCTCATAACATTCAAAAGAGGTGATTTGATCAACAATATCTTTTATCTACTGAAAGGATGGTAAGAATGCTATTGTTATTTCAAATAAAATTTCACATCTACCATTATAAGAGATATATACTTCCATCTCCCCAATGAAAATTTAATAATAATAGAGACAACAAGTGGGATAACATAATCCCAAAGAAATATGCCAACATGAATGAGCAATATATGGTCCATTATCTCGTTTTCGTAGATTAGAATACGCACAAGGCGTAGGAATTTTACGTGAGCTAAAAAGCTCTCAATCCAATCAAATGGAAGAGATAGTCGTGGAGAAAAGGAGGCAAAAAGAACGGATGGAGACGAGCAACTTCTCTAAGGATTTTCTGGTCCATCGGTGGTGGGAGCTAGGTAGGTTGAAGGGATCTAGTGGAAATTTGGAGGGTGGAAGGGATTGGTCGGAAGTTTCAAAGAAATTTACTTAGCAGACTGGATGTTATGGTCCCAGTTAATTAACTATTCCTTACAAAAAAATCACAAACACATGGTCGACATGCCTTTCTCCGGGAAAATCTTCTTGAGATCCTCTACAGGTACTGTGTTGTTAATGATGACACTGCATTTTACTAGCCTGATTCCAAGTGGCGGTCTATTTTTGGGGTGTCGGACGTGCCGTCAAGATTTCGGTGGGCTACTGGGAGGATATTGTCGCTGGCGTGTGGCCAGAGGGGTTTGGTTCTGGTCGCTTGCCTCTGCCCTTTGAGCGGCGGCCACGAAAAGTGGAGGCAAACGGTGATGGATGCAACTTTGCTGCAAGATTAAAAGAGAGTACGTCTGTGTTGGCAAATGCACTGATTGTGGCCTTCTCAAATTTTAGGCAATGGACATCAGGACTAACTTTTGTCAAACTTGGAACCTGTTTGATCTTGTTTATTTAAGTTCAATTGCTATCCTTGATTGTTCGTGGCAATCATGAAGCTAATTGGGTTCTTTTGGCCTAAAACTAATGGCTAATTTTATTTTTTTGTTTTTTTTTAAAAAGAACTTTCTCTTGGTTATCTGGTGTATGTCTGTGCAAACTCTATTGCCTATAAATATTAGCTGCAAGGGTTCAATTAGGGCTCTCTCAACTGTCAGCTCTTTAATCACTTGATGGCCTGAGTTTGTCTTTCTCATGCCCTTCTGCAATCTTCTCCCAAGGTTTTCCCCATGTGCTTTTCTCTTAGCAACGCTCTTCACAAACTGGACTGCACTGCTTTACAACAATATGATTGATTCTTTGCAAGTAAGACCTCGTCAATGGTTAACATACTCTGTTACTTGGCAATCAGTGAATTTAAAAACAAAAGCACTCATATTGTTAAGTACTAAAAAATTGACATCTCAAGATCACAACCTCTGGATATACTTCTGCCTTGCAAGCACTTCATTATGGGATTGCTTTGCAATTCTTATGATGTAGTTGTTGCAGAAAATGTCATTATTTTTTTGTTGAATGTCTTGCTCGTTTAGAAAGACACTCTTTTTTTTGTTGCAATTGTCATACTTTGTTCATGATGTAAACATGCCGGAAACCTTCTTTCTCATGGCTGCTTGACTGATAGGCACTGTTGTTTATAAGCTTAGTCTCAAGCTAGATTAATTATTTGCCATTCTCTGCCCAATAATCTGATGACAGCTTTGTTCTCCCAAGATTGTCTATTTGGTCCATTTGTTTCATCACATAGGTGCTTCCTGATCCATTTCATATATTAACATATCACACCATAATGTAATATATTAAAGGCACATTGGTATAATCAAGAGTCTAGAACTGGAAACTGTATTTTATAGCAAATTCTTATTTCGTTTATAATCATAATGAAACAGATTTTATTCCCCACTCTGTTTTAGGATAGAGTTTTGAGCTATTATCTGTCATCAACGGCTAAATTTGCCTCCTGCTTCTATGGGTTTCCTTCCTCCCAGGCACTGTAGCATTTATAAAAAAGAACACTGTTAAAATCACCAACAAAAAGGAGCTTCACTGGTGATGATTTGAGCGAATCATGATAAGTCAGCTTAGGTTTAATCTAACTTTAGTCAACCCAAATAATGTGGTTACAAACTAAGTATTAATTGTTGCAATTTATTAAGATAATCAGGTTTGGTTGTTCAGGCCTGGTTTTCAGCTGGTTCGAGTGGTGTTCAAATATGGTTTGATCTAGGTTTTCCATCTAACATTGACTATCGATTATTAGAAAATATATGTGCAGGGGGGGGAGTAACTTTTCACATCTACATCTTTCATCTATTTGCCATATTATCTGTTTTTTTTTTTTTTGTGTGGAAATGTTGGTTTGTATTTAAGCCTCGTGTGGAGTGTGGGTGCTGTTGTTTGTTGCTTTATATTTTGACAACTGGATTGGACTTTAGGCACTGCAATCTTCACTGTCAAAAAAGATAGAACTATGTTTCAGAAATAATTCTTTGAATTGTTCAGATTCTTAGAAATAATCGATCTGTGTTAAGAAAATTCATTGCTTGAGCCAAAAGACCAATTTTTCAGGGAAGGACATGGGTAGCAGTGCTAGCAGGAGGCTTCATGTTTGCAGAGTCTTCCTGGAACCTTGCAAATCTTGACAGCATTGAAGTTATAAAATTCATTAGCCAAGTGCTTTAGGCAGAAAATCCTCATGTCTTCTTCCCAAATGCTCGATTCCATGGTTTGTTTCTCACATTACAGGAGTGTCACAGGTTATCAAGGATTTTGCTACTGGTGAAACAAAACAAGATTCGAGCCTTTTGAACTGCAACCTTACACTGGAAGTCTTTGCTTAAGAGCTGCTACAAGACCGCATGCATCTCTGATCAGCAGCATGTCTGAACAAACGTATGAACATGGAAAGAATTTGGGCTTGTCATTCCAGGTGGTTGATGACATTCTTAACTAGAAAGGTCGTGCTGTTGATTGAAGTAGAGCCACTCATTTGAATCCACTCGGAAAGAAAAGGGTGCAATTATAAAGCAACGTCGCATTCGTTTTGTACTGCTGAAATTTGATTTAATCCTAGACTTCAGTGCGTAGACTATTCTCACATGTACGAGGTGTTTGATCATTGGTTCAACACCTGCTGTAACATTTTGTTCACAGAATGGATGGATATTTAGTGGGCTGACATGCAACAATTTCTCTTATATGAATAAAATTTAAAGTTCACTTCGTATCTTTTTGGCTTCTGTTCGGGCGTTTATGTTAAATGAGTGATATATGAAGTGTTCCAAGGTTGAAGTGAAGTGTTTCAAGGTTGAAGCTGTTATATATATGGGGAAGGACAATATACATCTGGGCATGTGCTCCTTGGTCAATTATAGGTATTTTATGATACAAACTAAGATCGATCTGATAGCATTTGATTAAATGCTAGCAAGCCTGCTAAAATGATTTGTTTCATATGTTTTGGCCTTCCATTTTCAGTATCCCTAGAAGCCTTCTTTCTCATTGCGAAATTCCTACGTGTTTTTTTAAAATATTCTTGCGGATCTGAAAAATATCACTGCCTTGTTGCACGGTTCTGCACTGGAGAAAGAAAAAAAAAAAAAAAAGTATCGGATAATTTTCTGCTCTCACCTTGATTTTCTGCTTACAATTTGGTGGGTGTTTCAATGAAATTCGTGATCCACACTAGCATTATTAGCTTGTTGGAGTTTCTGTAAACAAACTCACAATGATAATCTATTAGGGAAGTAAATATTAAAATCATTGATTCTCTCACTCTCAAATGTGTGCGACTCCTAGACTTTGTTTGAATCTTTGGAGAGGAAGGAAGAAGAGAGTAAAAAGAAGGAAAGGGATGTAAGGGAAAGGAAGGGAAGGAATGGTTGCTCTTTTTCTCTTGTTTGGAAAGGATGAAAGGAAAAGAAAGGGTAATATCAATTATCTTGTATGGATAGAGAGAGAAAAAAGAATGAGAAGAGTTATTTGACAATTATATCCCTTTAAAATAGAAAATAAACTGGGGAAGTGAAAGAATGAAGAATAGAAATAAAGAGGTATTTTGGTCTTCCCAGAAAGTATGACTTAAACTTTTTCTCTTCTCAAGTTTACCCCCGGGGGTTAACAAATTTACGCTCGCTTGGAGGAAAAAGAGGGGAACCGGTTACTCCCATTCTCTTCTCTCTTTTCTTTCATCCTTCTTCCAAACAAGATAACTTGTGACCTTTTACCTCCTTTCCCTTTCCCTCCCCTCCATTCCCTTCCATCCAAACAGAAGAGTTAAATTGTGGGGTCGAACCGTCATTTGGTTTTGTGTGCAATGGGCTCCTTTTGTATGCGTGCGTGCATTGGTCATGGAGTAACAGATTTCACATAATAATCGAACTTTAGGATATTAGGCATATCAGATTAACATGTTTAATTAACTAACCAGATTATTAGGGATCTGGCTAAAAACTTACTAAAATTTCGAAAGCAAAGTAATATTTTCATATATAATAATTATATATTATATAAAATATAAATTAATATATAGTAATAGAATATTTGATAAATATATATAATTTAATTATTATATATAATAAATATTTATGAATATAATATTAATATCATAATTAAATAATTATTACAGTTACTTAGTACAATTAAATATTACCAAATATTATTATTAGTAATATTAATAATGTATAATATAATAATTATATATTTTTGCCGGATGCTTGAAAATTGTTCAAGATTTTACGAACTAAATATCCTATAAGGCCTTATTTAGGTTGGCCATTGGGACATTTTTAATTATCGTTATGTGAGATATAGTTAAGATCAATAGATAATCCAAACATGTATTAAGATTTTGTTTGAGATAATTATTTGTATGACTAATAGCTAACCTAAGTAGGACCTAATTAAAGACATGGCTGAGGACAGGAGGAAAAGTGATAACAGAGATGACAGTGAAAGAACAACAGTGCTCAGCAATAAATTACGCATAGCAGTGCTGTCGGTGAAAGGTGGTTTGAATTTATCCAAAAATTCCACTGTTCTGGAGTCACCTTGCAATCATTAATTTACGTTGTTTTAAAAAGGCTGCTTAATTCTGCAAAAAGAGAAGAAAAAGAAAAAAACTTTTGGAAGGAAAACCAATGCAGCTTTGGCTCAGAAAGCCCGACCAAATTTTAAGTGGGCCTATAGAAGAAAGATATAACTTGGAGTGCGTGCCTCTAAGGTGGAATTATTGGTTCAATATCCTACAAGTTCTTATAATATGTTTGTTCGCACAAAGCTAGTGATAAAATATTTTGATTGCCTGTCGTAATTAATATTTTGAAAATTGAATCGGGCAACGGATTGACTTAACATTTGGATGATAGATTAATCGGTTTGATTGTATGAACTAGTTTGATGGAACCGAATAATATTATAATTAAATTTTAATTAAATAATATAAATAATAAAATATAAATATAATTTAAATAAAAAATTTAAAAATTAGATTGGACTGATTGAAATCCGATCGATTCAATAGGTTTTTTCGATTTTTATCGGATCATATAAAAGTTAACTTTAATAATAAAATCGGATCGGACTGATGATCGATTTCCTATTGAACCAGTTCGACCGAATCCAATTTTCAAAATATTGATCCCTACGGACCATCATATTTAGACTCCTAAAATGAACAGCTAAATCATCCTGACCTCATGAAAACAAATACGATCAAACACCCACCTCCTATCTACCACCCGTCCAGCCAATGGCAGACGAAGTGGACGTGGAACTTTTAGCCATGTCATGAACGAGCTCTCTTCGTTATTGTAATCTTAATCCATCTGTCGAACGAACAGAACATATAGCTTGAGACTTTATGCATCAAACTTGGGATCGTAATTAACGATGGAAACGAATCAACGGCACAAGATCGAATTGAGCGCATGTGATCAAAAGAAACATGCCAATTCCTGGCCAGCTAGTCACCCATCGTGTGGAAGGACGCGTCTCCAAAAGCTCCAACACCACAAAATGGCCACCAATAATTTTCACTAAGAAGAACAAGTGGCACGTAGACAAATGCCTGCCATCAAGGCAATAATCTCTGGCTCCAACTATTCCTCCAAACGCTTGTTAACAGAGAGTCATCCAGGAGTGGGCCTTGGATCCACAGGAAACGACGAATTAAGAAAGAAGCAAGAGCTTTGTAATGAATCATGACGGGATCATAGGATTCGCCGATCAGAGGCCCCGCCACATGGAGCCTAGCTCCGATGTTATAATAAAAATAGTAACTTAATTTAATCCGTCAAGGGAAGCTTCTATTTGCGCCGCAAAAATTACTTAGTATACCCTCAAAAAAATTTTAAAAAAAATTAATTTTTAAATTATTCTTAAAACCTTCGCCTCCCTCACTTGTACGCTCCACTCCGACAGCACCCTCTGGCATTTTCTTCTTTCTCGTTTGCTCCGGCAATCCTTCTTGTTCGCTTAAGCAGCCCTCAGCTTCCTTTCTCTTCTGCTCGCTCTAGCAGCTTCCCTTTCGGGCACCGATCTTTCTCCCCGACTTCTCCTTGCGCCCGTGTTTGAAAGAGGGGAAAGGGGGACGCCGAAGCGAACTAAAAAGGAAAGAAAAGCTGAAAGGGCTGTCAGAGCAAACCGAAGGAGAAGAATCTGTTAGAGCGACCGAGAAACTAAGGGAAGCTAAAGGCGGGCTATCGGAGCAAACCGAGAAGGAGGGGCTATCGGAACGAACGAAAAAGAAGGAGGAAGCTGAGGAGGGCTTGCCGAAGCATACACGAAGAAGGGGCAAGAATTTTAAGGATAGTTTAAAATTTTAATTTTTTTAAAAAAAATTAAAGGATGTTCTGAACAATTTTAGCGATGCAAGTAGAAGCCCCTAGTAAAACTCTTGATTTGATTTATTGTTGTTATTTTTTTAAGAAGTGAAATAACGCTTCTTCTCATGGCCGTACGTTATTGCTTTTCAGCTACAACACATGAGCAGAGATCAGAATAAACGCTTGATCTAAATTTCAAAAATATTGCTTCAATTAACGTTTAACAGCATGTAGTTTTGTTACGCCATATAGTGTTATCTTAGGGCAATTAACGACTATATAATACTTTTTATTTAAATAATTAATGTTATGCATTAGACAGAAGAGGTGTCTTTTCATCAAACAAATGATGTGAAATTAAATACTTATTTCAACAAATTCTTGCATATTTTTTAAATTTCAGTTTAAACTTTTTTTAGATTAAAATATTTTATCCAAATTTATATTTAAATCTAATCAAATACAATCTATACAAATGCTTTAATATTATTTATTATAAATATTATTTAAATATTTTGATATAGTGCAAAAGCGTTTAATGATTGGTGTGGGACTAAATATTTACCACGAGTTGTCACGATCGAGAAGGAGGTAGAGAGATTGGTGGGTTCCCTCTTCCCTCTTAAATTAACTTGCATGCATGGGGATTAGATGGGGGTGGTACGTGCTAATCTCTTTTGTACTGAACTGTCAGGAGTCCGGCCAGGCAACTTTTGATCTGATTTATATTTCCTTTCGTGGTCGGAGTGGGAGCATGTGGGGATGTCAAGGCCGGCACATGGAGGGATGGAAGAAAGTTCGGAGGGTGGGGCAGGAGAGATGGGACCTGATGCTGATGGCATGTAAAGCCTGCTGTTTGAGCAGCAATCTCTAGCTCTCGTGTTAAGATAATTTACTTTTAAGATTATTATGTTTAATGGTTAATATGTTGTTTTGTTTGCTATTAAAAATTAATCTTTCAGCAAGAAATTTTTTTTTTTTTTTTTGATGAAAATCAAAACCATGTTTTGAACTTGCGACCAACTAAATAAAGAATAAGTACCTTACCTTTGCACCAATCTGATCATCATATTGAAAACGTAGGGTATTTTTTCTAATAAAGTATGAAAGTGATGGCTTGAACTAGTTCAAAGGGTTCAAAGGCTAGCCCTTTTATCGCTGCGTCAATCTGATCATTAACAACAAAGGGTGTAAGCCTAGAATTTTGATAAGATTTGAACGAATTAGAAAGAGAGAGAGGAAGGAATGAAGGAATTCTTTTGATTTAATTAATGGTATTTAAAATCAATACATAATATTAATTTTACTTATTACTTTTATTTTTATGCTAGTGAAAGAATGACATATGCTAGTTACAAGATTTTAAAATCACTAAGGTAGTGTTTGATAGAAAAAATATTATTCATGGATAAGTGTACGGAATAGAGTTTATCCCCTAGCTATCCCTAGGGATATCCCTTGATTATCCCATTAATCATATCAAATGCAAAAAGGTAAATCCATAGGATAACTTGTTTTTACTCTTATTTTGGAGGGATAACTAACTATTCCTGCATTTTCTAGGGAATAAATTGAGGAGATAACCCATAGTTAACCATAGATTATCCCTCTGTTTAACTTTTGGGAATAAGAGAGGATATCCCCTCTTATTTCATATTTCAAACACTACCTAAAGGACTGAACTTTCCTTATAAATTCCTTACAAAAAATTGTTTAAATAATCACTCACTGATCTCTTGCAGATTATCAAGGGATTTTTAAGGAATTTATCAAAGAAAATATATCCCAAACAAATTCCTTAGAGATTTCTTACTGAAACTAGATTTTAAATGTAATTTAAAATCCCTTAAAATTTCCTTTCTAATTCCTTGGTAATTTTCTGAGGGACATATTCCTTGATGATGTCCCTTGGTGAAAGACTAATTTTTGGTAGTGGTTAAAACATTTTATTTGTTTAATACTTTGCTATTGTTACACGTAGGTATACCATAATTTTTAAAAACTTAAAAGATATAAAAGAAAATGATATAAAGACTAAAACTGATTTTGAACTGTGGAATTGAAAGTAATTAGTTTCTGCAAAGAATCTCATAAAAGTATAATAGTTGAACTCTAGTTTTTAAAGATTACTACTATGATAAATCTATGTATGGGTCTAAATCTATAAATAGTTTATGACCAAAAGCTATTCGTAGGCAAACCTAAATAACCAATGGAGAATAAAGATTTTATTTTTCATGATGAATATGAACCAACACCTTCCACTGCCTGCAGCTAACTAGGACAGAGGCCCCAGGTCACCCATCCATTCATTTATATTAGCAACCATATTTTTTTATTATCAATCACTCAAAGACGCACCTTAATTATAAGTTTAGGCCATATGGTGATGTGGCCACGCTAAGACATCAATGTGCTCCATAGGGTTGTGAAGTACTGGAACCAAGCGACCCAATTGCACTCTAATCCTGTGGCACATGTTTGCGTCCTAACGTAATTGCATCGAGATGCAAACTAAGTCAGCTAAAGAATAAGGTATGACGTCCTTGATGGTGATGTCCTGAACTTTTTTGCAAAAAAAAAAAAAAAAAAGTCAGCCATTATTTAATGCAAACTACTTGCACGAAGTATGCAAGAATAATCGCATGACTCCCATTGTTTCATGAGCTGTGCTGAGCTTCAATGTTGGGAGTAGATATTTTAACTTGAATTTGATAATTAAGATTGTTGGGATTAGACCCAACAATTAGGTCATCGTTTACATCCAACCTTCTGACAAAATCAAGTTTAAATGGCAGAATTTTATCTCACTAAAGCATTACTTGTCCTTTTTGACTTTCATATATGGTTAGTTTGATAAATTGATATTAATTGACTACTAAAGCAATGATCAAGTGCCAGCTACCAAGGGAGCAGGCATGTGCATGTGAGTATGGTCCACATGTAGCACATCAAGCTTATGCAACATGCTTCCATGTGCCTTATTACAACCCTAAAGTTCTCTTCCATTTGCCTTATTGTAACCCTAAATTATTCTCTTCCTTTGATATATATAATTAAAAGGTCTGCATGCCCAATTGAACATGGATTAATTTGCTGCACAACATGTCTCAGTTTTTTTTCAAAAGTGAGACGTACACATGCAAAAGTCCACAACATTGATTGCAACTACTAAATATGTAATTAGAAGGTTTATAGCATCAATCTTTGTCCAAATTAACCTGCCATCATCAGGGTTAGAAAGGTTTATCAGCCTCGGAGAGGATTATGTGATGTAAAACAATCTTCAAACCTTGTTAATAATAAAAAAAGTTACTTAAGAAAAACAAAAAGCAATCATACATTGACTATTATACATATCAAAACATCAGTTTAAGCAAGGGATGCACATATATATATAACAGGTACAGATAAAAGGGCAATCTGCTGCAAATTATATTGCACTGTCGACATAATTCATAAAAGAATGAGATTTAGATGCAATGCATTATCTGCCTGCTTTTTTTTTTTTATTATTAATGCTTATAAAGAGATTAATTAAGATGATGCTAATAAAAAATAAAAATAAAAATAAAAAAAGACAGAAGATCAACATACAGACAACAAACTGCAACCGAGTTCCACTTCGAGGAAGAAAACCAAAAGCAATCAAAACTCTCTCAGTGGCCCCTCCCCCTAGCTGGCTCATTGACATTCCTTCCTAGAATTCCTAAAATTGCATACCCCACCTCATCCTTTTCCTTAATATTCATAAACCCACGGTGCCCTCCCCACCCCCCACAACCCCCAACCCAAACGCACACCAGCCTACACCCACCCATGGACAACCATGACAAAAACAAAAGCCTGATCTCCTCCATCAAAGCACCCACCACCACCAACGCCGGCTTCCTCGAGAGGGGAAGGCGGATCAAGATGGCAGCCGAGATGGGGCTTGTCGAGTCCTCCCGCGGCCGCCACTGGAGTCGCGCCCTCCGCGGCCGCCTCCTCAGAGGAAACAGTACTGCATGCGGCTGCCAACAAAAAGAAGACTCGACTCATTGTTTTAAGGTGGCTGAAGAGTGCTTGCTTGGAGAAGAGGGAGACGACGAGGTAATTGAGATAGCTCGCAGGGTTCAAGCTCTTCAAAGATAGTACCGGGCGCCGAGGACTTGACGATGGACCAGCTCTTCGAGGAGACGGCGGACTACGTCGAGGCGCTCCAGAAGCAGGTTATTGTGATGAGAGCGCTTGCCGGCGTGCTTGATGTGTTGAAGGAGAAGAGGTTGATGGGAGGGGATGTGTTGAAGGTGAAGAGGCTGATGGGAGGTTGAGGATGCATGGTTCTTCTCGTGTTGTTTATGATCTCTTGCAGTGTTATTTGTAAGAAACCTCCCTAGCTCCAATGATAACTAGAAAGACTTTTCCATAATTTAAGTTATTTCGTTTTGCTTCTTGTGGTACTCCAAATTTTGGCTTTGATATGAGAACCTTTCATTCAATCGTAGAATGATTCATGTGGAAATTAATTCATGTACGCGCTATGGAGAAAGGTGAGGAGTAGATCGAACACAGTGGGGTATATATGGGTTCCTTTGAAGAAGAGACAAGGGTGGTTATGGACTGGCAGCGAAGTACTTTGGTTTCCGTTTTCCCTTGAGAGGATCTTTTCCTTCCAATGGTAACGAGAGAAAATAGTGAAATTAGTACTGTTTATTTCTTTTCGATATTTTTTAATTATCTTGATGATCGAAGACCGAAGTGTCTTTGGATATGTCATGCAGACCTAAGATAATTTGTAATTTTATGTGTTTCCTTTTCCATGATAATGCCAAAGCCTGACGTTAGAAATTAGAAGTTGAATGTTTGGCCAAACTCCCAAAATTCCTAGAATCATGATTATGGAAAGTTTTTCCTAGAGAGTAGTTTTCAAATCGATCTACTAGTCTTGAATTTAGACAGAACTAAAGAATTATGGGTCTGAAACCCGGCCAGATAAAGTCTTCAAACTCGACCCATTTTTTTCTTTTTTTTCCTTTGGGTGCAAATCGAAACATAATCTCCTATATTATATCCATTTTATAACCATGGTGATGTAGGGGAAAAGAAATGGTCAGGCGTGTGTTGTACAACTCATATTGGTGGTGATATGTGGATAGGCAGCAATGCTTTCAGAAAAGTGGATTATTTGGTACAGGATTTATGTTTTATTATGAGGGCCAGAATATGGCCAAGGCTTTGCGTCGAGGTCCAAAAGTTTAATTATTACATGCTAATTTTATCTTCTTACTCCTTCCATGAAAAATAAGGAAGCCTGTCATGCAGAACTAATATAACCCCCGGTAATTAATTATGAGAAATGTAACTTTTAGTATTTATTTTGAAAACACCTGGCATCTTGACTTCCTTTTAACGTTTAGGTCCCGATGCGGCATCTGATTTCTCGGGTCTTGGCGTATCTGATGGGTTCCCGTTTTCCCTTGATATGAGGCGTCTCGTGGGAGAATAAAAGGAGTTGGAGGTCAACTCCCTCCTTCACCCTAGCGCACACCTCCTCTAGGTAATCGCCTGCCCATCCTCCTAATGCCAGAGAGAGAGTTAGGGAGAAAATCTGAGCGCGAGAGGACAAGCGGAGGTCCAAAAAAAGAACTCCGTGGAGGATAGCCGCCGCGAGAAAGGAAGAGATCTTTTAATTTTGAAGGCCTAACCTTATCCCAGTCTTGAGCTATCATCGCCGGAGCCGCACCGGCCAAATCCTACAACGTAGGGTGGTGGAGAAATGAAGTGACGAATCTTGGAACTTGCGACAGTGGAAATCTTGATTTGATTCACGGGTCCGGTGTTTGTTTAGTTAGACACTTTTTTGTTGTTGGGATTTTGGATGGTGCTGAAGGAAGGCGGATTAAGAAGCTTGTTGGGATATTGATCTGTTATGTCTCGAAATGACAACTGCCCACTTTGAGATTGGACCCCATCTTTGGGTTGAGGATCCAGATGTAGCCGGATAGATGGAGAGGTCATTGAGGTCAATGCTATTAGTTTCTCTCTAGATGGCCGATGTCTTGTTTCGGATAGAGATAACATTGTTAAGGTACCCAGATGTCCAAATACCTGGTTAACCATTTGGGATTAGCGTACCGAGGTAAGTAAGTCTATTTATAATTAATAATTTATAACTTATGGTTTTATAGTTTTCAAGTATATTATGAGATAAGGAACACGGAAGTTTATTTGGTTTGATTATTTTGAATGGTACCATAAATCTATATATGAGCATTTATTATGACTATAGTAGCTGATAATATTTTGAAAGAAATAGTTTTTTGGTGTATGTGCAAAAATATAATTCTTTGATTTGCAAAATATGTTGGGATAACCATATGCATTTGCTAATAATGTACAAACCACTTTATATGTAATATGAGAAATTGATGCATGATGAGTGACATGCAAGTATAATGATAACATTGTGATAGACTAGTATGTGTCGCCGCGGTTCTCATTTGGCCTCACACATCGGTAGGGTATGTTCTGTTTGAGTATGTATGGCCTCACACATCTAGAGGATGTGTTCTAATTAATTTATAGGACCGTGGGACACATACGAAAATAATAATTACATAAACAGTGGGTTTGTTTACATTACATAATCTGGTATTTATTGCATAATCTGTAGGTAAGCCAAATATAATAATTTTATAAAATTATTGTATTATAGTTTTATGCATACTTATGAAACTGAGTTTTATTAATTATTTTAAAAATTGGTAAACTGTATCATGAGTATTTAATTGAATATTTGCTATAACAGTTGGTATTAATTTGCAAAGTAATGGTTTATTGTGTTTATGCCAAATATGATGTATATATTTATTTTTAACTTTGCAAAGTGAATTGGTTACATGCAATGATTAAGAACGTACAAACCACTGTTTATGTGATATGAAAAGATTATGCTTATGATGATGCATGATGTGTGATATGCATATATAATGATGACCCTGAATTATATTTATGTGTCACCGCGGTTCTCCTATGATGTGGCATGTGGAGGCCACACACATCTAGAGGATGTGCTCTATTTGATGATGATATGGCATGTGGAGGCCACACATCTGGGGGATGTGCTCTGATTGGCGATGATATGGCATGTGGAGGCCACACACATCTAGAGGATGTGTACTGATTGATTATGAGGTGGCATGTAGAGGCCACACGTATCTAAAGGATGCACTATGACTGATGATGATATGGCATGTGGAGGCCACGCATCTAGAGAATGTGCTCTGACTGATGATGATATGGCATATGGAGGCCACACATCTAGAGGATGTGCTATGATTGACGATGAGGTGGCATGTGAAGGCCACACACATCTAGAGGATGTGCGCTGATTTAGGTGTAACAGGGCTGTGGGACACATAAAATATAATATAAAAATGATCATATAAACAGTGGGTTGTTTATAATGCATTTTCTAATATTTATTGTATAAGCTTTCAAATTAAATTGAGTGGTGATATGTTTGTTCTGATAGCATGATAAATGTATTTGAAATTGAAAGTTTAAGAAATTATGAATTGATGATATCTTGATAAGATATGTTGATATATGATTATTTTATATTATTATTATAGGCTTACTTATTGACTGTGAGCTCATGTAAATCTCACAATATTTTTTCAGAGCCTCAGGATTGAAGATGGATTTATGGGGTAGATGGAGCTTCTATATAAATCAGTTCCATTATATCATTATGGCCCCAATATTACTTGTGTGTAGGGTTTGTAGCCCAAAACTATATTGATTGTGTGTAGGGCTTGTAGCTCAAACTTATATTTATGGTTTGTGTTATGGATTTGGATTGCCTAATTATAATTATTGCCTTATATTGATCGATGTGTAAATTTCGGGATGCCTTGCATGCCCGGCATGCGGCGGGTTGTCATCCTAGCTTAAAATTTTGGGTCTGGGGCGTGACAGCTTTTGTAGTATCAGAGCTTAGGTTTTGACTTTAGGAACACATACATGATTACACTTTAGGCAAAATACTAGGATGACATTGAGACAATTATAACTTTAAAGTTATTTCAGGAATTATGTTGTGAAAGCCTGAAATTTAAAGTTTATCAAGATATTAATTGAAATATAAATTTGATAGGAATTAAGAATGAACCATCGCAAGCTAATGATATTATGTGGGCTCCCTGGCTGGTAGCCTTGACCAGTGGGGAGGCCTAGGGGCTTCTAGAGGTTTTAGCTTCGTCAAACTTGTTGGAAATGACTCGTAGCAGTTTCAGACCTTTAAATAATATGGGCAGATGAAATTTTAATTGGATATGCAATAAAAGATAGATGAATATATGGAATATAATATAGTAGTTAAAAATTGCAATGGATGACTAATATGACTAAGATCATTATATCCAAATTGCAATTGAGTTAGATATTTGGATTTTGAGTTATTAAATCTGAATTTGAATATGGATATATACAATGAATTTTTATTTGTAGAACTTATATTGTTGATATTGTAAGTTAAGATTATGAGCTAATCTGCTGGTTATGGAGATGATTAATATTGATGATATTTTGGTAATGAAATAGTTAACTACATGTTTTTGATCAATTATAATTGAGTACTTTTTGAATTTAAGTCTGGATGGATAAGTATATATAGTGAATTTTACTAAGAAAACTTTTATTATGGATATTGCTTGTTCAAGACTGATTGTTACTTTGCTAGATATGCAGATGGTTAATGCTGATGTTAATGAAATAGTTGACTGCATATTATCATGATGGACCATTTAGGAAGAATATAAAATTTTAAATTTTGAGACAATTACTGTTTAAGTTTTTGAGAGTAGTAGACTCTATTAAACTTTAGAACTGATTTTGGCTATAAATAATCAAATATTTTGATGGTAGAAAGTGAAAGATTTTAGCAGTAATAAGAATAAGATAAATTTCACTAATAAAGAATTTCATGGGGATTTTCATCTTTTAATAGATTTCTAAATCAAGATATCTATTCATTTATTGTGCCTTTCTTCATAGTTCCTAAGTAGATATCTTTCTCTAGGATGGATAAATTATCAATCAGCTATAAGTGACATAATTATTGTTAAGAAAATAGGAGGGAGATAATTTTATTTTGATTATTATCAATTATGGATTATGGTTAAGGATACATCTAATATCACTTTCAAATCATAAAGAGATTGCTATAACTTCCAATTATGTCTTTCGGATGGTAAGTGCATTTTTAATCTTTATTGACCTTATAAGTCTTGTATCCATCTGAGCTAGATTAGTGAAGTCACTTTGAGATATTCGAAGGGTTTAAATTAGTTGGTCACGATATGGCATTGCATAATCTATAGGTGATTTTGATAGTCATTGGTAACAAAATAATTGATTCAAGGATTTGAATCATTTAAATTGCAATATTGAGGATATACTGACCTATTCAAGAGAAATTGATTGGTTGTGGTGATAATTACTAAAAATATGAAGGAGATAAAATAATTATACTGGTGATTAATGATGGCACTATTATTCAAAGAAATTAAATTAGTTGATTATGATAATTATGAAAGATATCCTAAATGATTGGCATAATGTTCATTGATGTTAGCTTGAAGTATTCAAGAGTAAAACCTAGTATGTTATGATGATTGAAATAAGTGTCGTAATGATTAATGGCACATTCAACTATTTATGAGTTGAGAGAGCATTGAAAGAAAACCATCTTATATTTAATTCAAAAGAACTTGGAACTGTCTTATCGAGGAATTAACAGTAATTGATATAGGTTATTAACCTTAAGAACGGATAACATAATACATGTGATGGACTCTATGATATTTATGATGATTGTGTTGTGAGAAGTTAAGGTATTTATAAAAAAAAAAGATGATAGAAAAGAAATACTTCTTAAGGAATTCAATTTTATTTGGTAGAAAGATCAAATTAATTGTTGAAGTTGGATACATCATTTGGGTACTTGGAAATGAAATAAAAGTTTGCTAATAAGTATCAATAATGGTAAAAAAAAAAATTGTGAACATTTAATTTCGAGGATGAAATTTTAATGGGATAAAAATTTTTAATATTTATTCCTGGTTTAGTAGTAAACTGAGTAAATTGAGTTTGTATCCATTGTCTTACTCTTCTAATTTGATGATGTCTTCATAAGGCTTAGTGAATTAAGCTGAATTTTAGTCCAATCTTCCACCCTCAAATAGATGGACAAATTGCATGAACCAATTAGATTTTAGATGATATACTACAAGCCTGTGTGATGGATTTAGAAAGTGCTTGGTATAGCTTCTTACCCTTAGTGAAATTGCTTATTTTAATGGTTACCAAGCCAATATTCAAATGGATTTATTTAAGTTGTCTATGATATAAGGTATAGATCCCCTTTTATTGAAATGAAATGAGAGAGAGAAAATTTTGGTTACTGAGCTGGTTTAACAACTATGAAAAGTATCATTAATTAAAGCAGCTTCATGTAGCTCAGAGTTAATAGAAAAGTTATATTGATGTCAAACAGAAAGATTTGAAATTTCAGGTTGAAGATCATTCAGAAGTTTTACTAACCAATGATGTAATGAGGTTTGGGTTTAGAGGTGAACTGAGTCCATAATATATTGGGCCATTTGAGATTTTGATCAAGATATAGGTAGCGGCTTATAGCTTAGCACTACTTTCATTACTCTTTAGGGTGTTCAATGTGTTTCATATTTTTATGATTGAGGAGGAATATTCTAAGCTCCGTTATGAACCAACTTAGCTTAAGAAAGAATTAACCTATGAATATCATCTTGTGCGCATCGGGGACCACAAGGATCAAGTTCTGAGATGATGTAACATTTCTTATGTCAAGGTTCAGTGGAGTAATCATTTTGAGAGAAAGGTTTTTAGGGAGCTTGAGAAAGAAATGAAAAAGAAATATCTACAATTATTTGTGTCTTAATACATATCAATGATCCTTTGAATAAAGATTTAGTTGATTATATGGCAGAATATCTGAATTCTAAATTTTATAGAGGTGTATCAATTTCGACGCCGAAATTTTTATAAGGAGGGGAGAATGTAACACCCGGTAATTAATTATGAAAAATGTAACTCCTAGTATTTATTTTGGGGACACCTAACATCTTGACTTCTTCTGACGTTTAAGTCCTGATGCGGCATCTGATTTCTCGGGTCTTCGCGTGTCGGATGGGTTCCCGTTTTCCCTTGATCTGAGGCATCGCGTGGGAGAATAAAAGGAGTTGGAGGTCGACTCCCTCCTTCACCCTGGCGCACACCTCCTCCAGGTAATCGCCTGCCCATCCTCCTAATGCCAGAGAGAGAGAGAGTTAGGGAGGGAATCTGAGTGCGAGACGACAAGCAGAGGTCCAGAAAAAGGACTCTGTGGAGGATAGCCGCCGCCAGAAGGAAAGAGATCTTTTATTTTTGAAGGCCTAACCCTGTCCCAGTCTTGAGCTATCATCGCCGAAGCCGCACCGGCCAAATCCTACAACGTAGGGTGGTGGAGAAATGAAGTGACGAATCTTGGAACTTGCGATGGTGGAAATCTTGATTTGATTCACGGGTCCGGTGTTTGTTTAGTCAGACACTTTTTTTTATTGGGATTTTGGATGATGCTGGAGGAAGGCGGATTAAGAAGCTTGTTGGGATATTGATCTGTTGTGTCTTGAAATGGCAGCTGCCCACTTTGAGATTGGACCCCATCTTTGGGTTGAGGATCCAGATGTAGCCGGATAGATGGAGAGGTCATTGAGGTCATTGCCATTAGTTTCTCCCCAGATGGCCGATGTCTTGTTTCGGATGGAGATAACATTGTTAAGGTACCCAGATGTCTAAATACCTGGTTAACCATTTGGGATTAGCGTACCAAGGTAAGTAAGTCTATTTATAATTAATAATTTATAACTCATGATTTTATAGTTTTCAAGTATATTATGAGATAAGGAAAACCGAAGTTTATTTGGTTTGATTATTTTGAATGGTACCATAAATCTACATATGAGCATTTATTATGACTATAGTAGCTGATAATATTTTGAAAGAAATAGTTTCTTGGTGTATGTGCAAAAATATAATTCTTTGATTTGCAAAATATGTTGGGATGACCATATGTATTTGCTAATAATGTACAAACCACTGTATATGTAATATGAGAAATTGATGCATGATGATAACATTATGATAGACTAGTATGTGTCGCCGCGGTTCTCATTTGGCCTCACACATCGGTAGGGTGTGTTCTGTTTGAGTATGTATGGCCTCACACATCTAGAGGATGTATTCTGATTAATTTATAGGGTCATGGGACACATACGAAAACAATAATTACATAAATAGTGGATTTGTTTACATTACATAATCTGGTATTTATTGCATAATCGGTAAGTAAGCCAAATATAATAATTTTATAAATTATTGTATTTATAGTTTTATGCATACTTATGAAATTTAGTTTTATTAATTATTTTAAAAATTAGTAAACTGTATCATGAGTATTTAATTGAATATTTGCTATAACAGTTGGTATTAATTTACAAAGTAATGGTTTATTGTTTATGCCAAATATGATGTATATGTTATTTTTAACTTTGCAAAGTGAATTGGTTACATGCAATGATTAAGAATGTACAAACCACTATTTATGTGATATGAAAAGATTATGCTTATGATGATGCATGATGTGTGATATGCATATATAATGATGACCCTGAATTATATTTATATGTGTCGTCGCGGTTCTCCTATGATGTGGCATGTGGAGGCCACACACATCTAGAGGATGTGCTCTATTTGATGATGATATGGCATGTGGAGGCCACACATCTGGGGGATGTGCTCTGATTGGCGATGATATGGCATGTGGAGGCCACACACATCTAGAGGATGTGTGCTGATTGATTATGAGGTGGCATGTGGAGGCCACACGCATCTAGAGGATGCGCTATGACTGAAGATGATATGACATGTGGAGGCCATGCATCTAGAGGATGTGCTCTGACTGATGATGATATGGCATGTGGAGGCCACACATCTAGAGGATGTGCTATGATTGACGATGAAGTGGCATGTGGAGGCCACACACATCTAGAGGATGTGCGCTGATTGAGGTGTAGCAGGGCCGTGGGACACATAAAATATAATATAAAAATGATCATATAAACAGTGGGTTGTTTATAATACATTTTTTGGTATTTATTGTATAAGTTTCCAAATTAATTGAGTGGTGATATGCTTGTTCTGATAGCATGATAAATGCATTTGAAATTGAAAGTTTAAGAAATTATGAATTGATGATATCTTGATAAGATATGTTGATATATGACTATTTTATATTATTATTATAAGCTTACTTATTGAGTGTGAACTCATGTAAATCTCATAATATTTTTTCAGAGCCTCAGGATTGAAGATGGATTTATGGGGTAGATGGAGCTTCTATATAAATCAGTTCCATGATATCATTGTGGCCCCAGTATTACTTGTGTATAGGGTTTGTAGCCCAGAACTATATTAATTATGTAGGGCTTGTAGTCCAAACTTATATTTATGGTTTGTGTTATGGATTTGGATTGCCTAATTATAATTATTGCCTTATATTGATCGATGTGTAAATTTCGGAACGCCTTGCATGCCCAGCATGCGATGAATTATCATCTTAGCTCAAAATTTTAGATCTGAGGCATGATAACTAATCTTCATTTCTTGTCCTACTTGAGATTCATTAAAGCGAAAAGAAGTACTGCTAGATTGCAAGGCTGTACTATTTCTCATATCGAAAGAAAAAAAGTATGATTCTTTTTAGCTACTAGTATAGAAGAATTTCTAGTACGTGCATATATATTCTTTCGAAAGAGCCCTACTACGGAGTTTTGATGCAATTAATACTGGAGCGTGTTGTGATTTTCCAGGCTAAAATATAACTTTAATTTACTCCTCCCGGTCCAGCAAAATGCCTCAGGCCTCGTTCTGGCCGGAAATCATGAGTACGGGCTCATCTCATGGGAACATATCTTCTCAACCCCAGCATCGATTGCGACTTTTCAGAAAAGTCGTTACTTTTGTCTAGATTATTTCTAATAACCAGATGATCACTTCTGGTAACAAAACAATTTATGTCTGAGAACTTCCTAGAAAGAATGTTTTCCTAAGAAGTCGGCTGCAACCAAACGACGCCTTCTGATGGAGCCATGTTTGTAGCGGATGGTTTTGATCTTTTAAACTTTTTGATTTTATTGCCAAATAGGTTGACATTTTCTATGCTACTGCTCAAAGTCTTTTTATTGAGAGGAACTCGATTTCTTATGATCGTTCGATGGCTTTGAAGGGATTACAAGCACCATGCTTCACTGAACCTTCTGCTCATTGATGCATGATCTACCCTACGGGATATGCATAGTTACTGAATCTGTCATGTTTATGGAGAAGTCAACTCGATGATTGATTAGATGGTGGCCTCGGTGTTACATCGTTCAGGGTTTTGGTTTTGAAAACAGAGTGATCCATGTTATATTATACTTAAGCAAATCCTTTTTTCTGACCTATCAAGCTTGACTTGCACTAGACTGATGTGATCATTCGCCTGTATCAAAAAAAATCACGCCTTAATTTGTGCTCATCGGGCAGAACACTGTCCAAGATGCATAAAGAAATTTTTATTATAAAATAATAAATGATGAGCAAAATGTCATGGAAAAAATTTTAACGCTTGAAGTCTCCCCTCTCAAAATTTCAAGGGACGGAATATTGGAGAATTGATGAGGAACAAGTGAACAACTGCAATTTCTAGGGAAAATGACTTGATGCAATTGGACATAAATAATTAATGTGAAATCCTCACTTACTTGTCTTCTTCAGGAGCAATATTTACAGGCTCATTGCACACACTGGGGCATAAATAATTAATGTGAAGTGCTCACCTACCTATCCTTGAGCATAATCTAGAGGTTCATTGCATGATGATGCCATTCATCGCACATCTTAAGTGTTGATTATCTCAAAACAATTTTGAGATGTTTGCGAAAGTAGATAAGGATCAAATTGCATATCTTAAAAATTTTTATTTAACAATCTATATCAATATTAATTTAATAATAAAAATAATAAGAAGATTAAAAAATTGACCTTACGTCGAATGTCTTGAACTCCATCAACACCACCTGTGTAACCACCTGGAAATCATCAAATCCTTTTAATCATCACAGATCTTTTCAAACGTTTTCTAAATTATGATAAACATGAATGAGCGGGCATTTCTTATTTGGATTGAGATCACATAACTGAGTTTTTAATTCACTTTATATTCTCAACTCATGAGACAAAGTAAAGATGAAAAAGAAAACTCTCTATGGGTGATGACAATCATCCTGAGTTATTTTTCTCTCGTGAATCTTAATATTATACGAGAATAATAACTACCATCTTTTTTTAAATTAATTAACTAAAATGTTAAGATAACTTTCAACTCTTGAAGATTACTTTAACGTGGGATGTCCTATATATCTATCCAATAACCAATTATTGGTTTCTTTTGATATTTTACCGTGCGATGATATTGGAGAGAGAAAATCTCTCCGATAATCTCATATATTTCTTCAACAATAATAACTTTAATATGGACCCTTCTTATGGAACATGCCTATGATGTGTTCCCTAACACACAGTATAATTTTTAATTTAAAATAATTTTAAATTTATTTTAAATAATCATATTATTTAAAATAAAAATTAATCTAATTAATTTCTATATGTAAATTAATTTAGAATTCTCAATTCCAAATTAATAACTCAATCCAATATATCATCAAGTTTACATAATTTAATGAAGCCATTCAGAGGAACTATAGACATTATAATTTTAAGCTCTAATAATTTTGATATTCAATTAACACCTTAATTAAAATATTAAAATTATTAATTTCAAATTACTCTACTAAAAATTTAGAACTGCACTCTTAAAATTATAAAATTAATTATATTCAAAAGAATTTGAATTGTCTATTGATATAGTCACTACATATAAATCAATCCTCATATATGGTTCATAATTAAAATTAGACATTTTCTGTTAACCTCTTTAATTATATCTTTCTTCATAAGTACCATTGATTCTATGAATAATATATTTATGATCTAATTATAAATTGAGCGCTCTTATTATTCAAGCCCCAAATCAACACTTATGGGAACCATCCATCTGACTTCTTTACAAAGGAATGGATTTCATCTTGTATATCAATATTCCAGAATACTATATTTCTAATATAACAAGAATTTGACACTATGTTTCTGTGTCATTACCTGGCATGTCAAAAAATATAATATAATAAATTGGAGTCTATTAATTACTCAGAATAAGATCGATTCATATATGACCATCACATTAATTTTTAATGCCCTATTTTAAAAATAAAATTTATTAAAGATTCATAATTAATTACGTTCCAATCCTATATAATCAAATTATATAAAGCGCTTTCATTTTAATAATCTCATTATCAACAATCCGGATAAGATCGTTTCATTCAGAATGTAATGAACTATGCTAGTAATTTTAAATTAAAGATCCCAACTTTAATTTATAATTACGGATAGATTTAGATTATTTTACTTTAAATATTATCCCCTGTATATAACACTTATATACAATATTTAAAATCATATCTAAATAATTCAGAAATTTTTGATATTTATAAAGCATCAAAACATGCATACAAAAATAATATTAAACAATTTCTAAAATTAAATAATAAAATAATATATCTTATTTTTTATGGGCACATATCCGAACATTAAGATGCATACATGATGTCTGATACACGATACCAATATGCAATATTGGAGTGAACAGAAACATTTACATACATGATGTCTGATACACGATACCAATATGCAATATTGGAGTGAACAGAAACATTTTGAGTGGACCTAATTAAACCGCACCTCTTTCTCATAAGCATGTATTAGTGTATTACAGGTTAGAGATATAACTATGCAGCTCATAAGCCTTTATCTTTTGTTGGATGAGCCATATATTATATTTGTTGTCCAACAATGTCAGGATAACCTTTTGCATTATAATAATCTCCAAATACAAATCCTGCTAAGTTAAAAATTCTAGACAATATCCAACAAAAGCCACCTTGCAAATACCACATCTATGCTTCAACTTCCTTTTTAGCTCAAACATTTCCCCCAATAACACTCTTGTTGAGACAATGTTTCTAGAATGCGGCAACGTAAACTTTTACCGTATAGCTTAGCTTCTTCTATGATCTTCTTTTTTCACAGTTTGTGGTACTGCCTACCATTCTAGCCACATTTTAACCATGGAAGGACAGCCTTTATTATTTTTTACACACCATGAGGCTGGCAGCATTAATGTAGTTAGGCAGGCTTACTCTTTTGGACAATATCTAAAATCACTACTTTCCTCTTTAGGTTGTATTTAAAGGAGGCATTTTAAAAATTCTAAAATTTTTAAATACAGCCTTAATTTATAATTGTCTAAGGATTATACAATTTATATAAACATTATTTTATAATATTTATATAAATTCATGTAATTTTACATAAATATATTAATAATATTCATCAATATTAGTATTTATATATTTAATCATTATTTTTATTTTATTTTTATTAAAAATATTTATACAATAATAAAATAAATATTTATAAATAATATTAAAGATGTTTCTAGTTAAATTTATATTTTTATTAAATATTTTATTTCTTAAAACAAATTTATTAATAAAATATTTATAAATATTTATTACTATAAAATACAAAAAATATTCATTTGCATAAATTCTAAATTAAGTATTTACTTAATTATGGTAATATTTTAATTGAATAATATTTATATTAGCAAGATATATTATTAATAAATGT
This sequence comes from Calamus simplicifolius, assembly GCA_900491605.1. Classification (NCBI taxonomy): domain Eukaryota; kingdom Viridiplantae; phylum Streptophyta; class Magnoliopsida; order Arecales; family Arecaceae; genus Calamus; species Calamus simplicifolius. The sequence goes on along the minus strand of UESW01004670.1, from coordinate 155,458 downwards.
TACTTTATTTATGTAATATTTATTTATTAATATTTATGTATTATATATTAAATAATAAATAATAAAATATATAAAATAAATAAAATATAAAATAAAATATAAAATTATTTAAATAAAAATATTTAATATAAAATGAAATAAATGTTTGTAAATAAATTTTTTGTAATATTTCTATAAATATTTTGACATGTAAATAAATATTTTGACTATTTCTAAGTGGATTTTTCTAAGAAATTTATAAATGATAGCTTGAGGAATGGAATTTATAAATTATCACTTTGAGAAATTTATGAATTATATAAAATTTTAAAAAATTTATCTTGCAAGTAGCCAAATAAGAAATTTTAGTTTTGAAGTTCTTAAATTTTTGATCCGAATAAAATTTCTTTAAAATTTTTTTATTTAAATATATTTTTATAATTATCATTTTCAAAGAGGTTTTAGGCTTACGAGCCTTACTACCTCCGGACTACTCCTCACCAATAGAAGCTTTCGTTTCCTTGAAAATTATAGGCACTTGATGATCATTATTCTCTGAACCTCATGTGGTTCAAAATTTGAAGCTTTTTCTTGAAGTGTTACATTATCTTCCTTCAGCTAATTGTTGGAAATAAAATCTGAACCTTTTGGTAAAGATCATCACCATGAAGCCCAAGAATCATTCATGTTTAATCATCAAGAATCCATAATCGACAAACGGAAGCGTATCTGAATCCATATTACTTGATTGCTCTCCAGAGCCCTGCGGTTGGCCTTCCAAATCAATACGTACTCCAGAAGCCCTTTAGAATTTTCTCTAGGCTATTCTTTCTGATGATGGGATTCAGAAGAAGGTCGTGCGTACGATCCAGGGACCATAACCGCTATATATAGATAATTTCATCATTATCCTTTGGTATTTCTATTTTAGCCCATCATAAAAATAGAAATAACCCCTTAGGTCTCTACACATTAAAGGGCCACACTTAATCAGATACATTAAAGCCCAAATCACTGAAACCTCAGCTGATCACTTTTAATTGGGCTTAACCTTATTTGACAGTCCGCAACACATAATTATTTCACATATAAGCCCAATGTTGGATTAAAAAATCCAACAATCTCCCACTTAGGCTATATGTGTAACCTTATAATTATGTTGCAAAAATAACCAAATGAGCTCAATTTTACTGTCATTACTGAAATGTATCTATAACCAATCCGATCCATCAATCATACCAACATAGGATCAAAGCGGCCTTTGTTATATCTATCATAACTCACCCATCAATGGTCACGTATGTTGACACAACTGAATGACATGGATCATGATGTGGATGTGTAGCATGAAAATTACATGTAATGTGATCTTAACATGCCTATTTCCAATTGGTCCTTCTTAAACTTGAGTGAGATCAAAACTTTAACATAATTGTACAGAGTGTACTGAACTGAATGAAATACTTTATTTCTGATCAGAAAATATCCAAACACATAAGTGTGTACAAACCAAACATAAAGTATAAATAGAAGCAATACAAACTCCCACTGAATCTAAGCATCGTCATGCTCTATAACGCCCATGTGAGCAGTATGCTCATGAAAGACCTTGGGCGGCACACCCTTTGTAAGGGGATCTGCAACCATGGAGTTTGTCCCTATATGCTTATAGAAATCTGACCACTCTGTACTCTTTCTTTACAATCAGGAACTTGATGTCAATATGCTTTGACTTGGTCGAGCTCCTATTGTTGTTGGAATATAATACGGCTGACTTATTGTCACAAAATAACTTTAGCGGTCTTTCAATTCCTTCCAATATGCGCAGCCCAGTGACAAAATTTTTCAGCCATATCCCATGATTGGATGCCTTATAACATGCTATAAATTCTGTGCCATGGTAGAAGAAGCTATGAGTCTATTTTTGCACTTCTCCAAGAAATAGCCCCACCACCTAACAGATATACATAGCCCGAAGTGGATCTTTTACTATCTTGGCATCCCGCAAAGTCGGAGTCAGAATACCCAATGATCTCAAAATGATCTGATCTCCTATATGTGAGCATGTAATCTTTTGTTCTTTTCAGATATCTCATAACCCTTTTGGCTGCTTTCCAATGATCCATACCTGGGTTGCTTAAATATCTGCCTAACACTCCAACAATGTACGCAATATCCGGACGCGTACAAACTTGAGCATACATTAGACTCCCTACAACTGAAGCATAAGGAATCTTCTGCATCTCTTCAACTTCAAGGTTTCCTTTTGGGCACTGATTAATACTGAATTTATCTCCTTTAGCGACAGGGGTATCACCTGGTTTGCAATTTTGCATGCCAAATCTCTTAAGTACTTTATCGATATAGCTCCTTTGTGATAATCCAAGGATACCCTGAGAACGATCTCGATGTATCTGATTCCCAATACAAAGGAGGCATCACCAAGATCTTTCATTTGAAAATTGCTTGATAGAAATCTCTTGGTTTCGTGCAACATGCCTATATCATTTGTGGCAAGCAAAATGTCATCCACATACAAAACCAGAAAAATATATTTACTCCCACTGAACTTATGATACACACAATCATCAACTGCATTCACTTCAAAATTAAATGAGAGAATTACTTGATGAAATTTGTGGTACCATTGACGAGAAGCTTGCTTTAACCCATAAATGGATTTTGTCAATTTGCAAACCATTTTCTTTGAGTCTCCTGACACAAAGTTTTCTGGTTGCACCATATAAATTGTCTCATCAATGTCTCCATTGAGAAACGCCGTCTTGACATCCATTTGATGTAGTTCCATATCATACTGTGCAACAAGAGCCATGATTGTCCTAAAAGAGTCCTTCGATGAAACTGAAGAGAAGGTCTCTTTAAAGTCAATCCCTTCCTTTTGAGTATAGCCTTTAGCCACAAGACGAGCTTTATACCTTTCCACATTACCCTTTGAATCCCGTTTGGTCTTAAAAATCATTTGCAACCAATGGGTTTCACACCTTCTGGTAATGGGACAAGTTTCCAAACTTTATTGTCTTGCATAGACTTATACTCTTCTTTCATTGCTTCAATCCACTTTTCTGAATTGGAACCTTGTATGGCTTGAAGAAAGTTGAGAGGATCATCTTCCATCACGCCATTATTTTCCTCATGTTCTGAAGAAACACTATATAATCATCTGGAATAGCATTCTTCCTTTCTCTAGTGGATCGCCGCAAAGGCACTTGTTCTTGAGGTTGTTGAGTTTGTACCTCTGAGGGTTGAACAATAATTTCTTGTTGTTCTGGAATTGCAACTTGATCATTATCAAAAGCAATTATAGGAATAGGAACTAGCTGCTCTTCAACAAGAGTAGTAGGTTCCAATTCCTCCTCAAAGACAAAGTCTCTAACTTTATTTCTCCCCCAAACTCAATATCCTCAAAGAACGTTGCAGTTCCCGTCTCAAAAATTATCCTTGATTTGGGATCATAAAACTTGTAACCCTGGATCGCTCAGAATACCCAACAAAATAGCTGCTCACTGTCCTGGAGTCCAATTTCTTTTCATATGGCCTATAAGGCCTTGCCTCAGCTGGACATCCCCAAACATGAAAATGCTTTAGACTAGGCTTCCGTCCTATCCAAAGCTCATAAGGTGTTTTGACAGCTGCTTTAGTTGGTACTCTGTTCAAAATGTAGGCTGCTATCTTTAGTGCCTCTCCCCAGAGTGACTCTGGTAAGGTAGAATGATAAATCATACTCCTTACCATATCCTTAAGAGTCATGTTTCGTCTTTCAGATACACCATTCATGCTAGGTGACCCTGGCATGGTGTATTGTGGGACAATTCCACACTCCTCTAGGTATCTGGCAAATGGTCCTGGACGTTGTTCACCTGATCCGTCATATCTACCGTAATATTCACCACCACGGTCAGATCTGACTCCTTTAATCTTTTGTTGAGCTGAAGCTCAACTTCAGCTTTAAATGACTTGAACACGTCCAAGACTTGGGACTTTTCATGAATAAGAAATAGGTATGCATATCTTGAATAATCATCTATGAATGATACAAAATACTGTTGACCATTCCAAGAAGGTGTAGGAAATGGTCCACAAATGTCCGTATGTATCAACTCTAAGACTTCCATAGTTCTATATGCACCCAATTTCTTTGTTTTGGTCTGTTTGCCCTTAATGCAATCAACACAGACATTAAAGTCTGTAAAATCAAGAGAATCCAAAATTCCATCTGACACAAGTCGTTCAACTCTATTTCTAGAGATGTGACCTAATCGCTTATGCCATAATGTTCCTGAATTTTCATTGCAAATTTTACGCTTAGTACCTCTTGATTCCATATGCAGGGTTTCATTATAAGAAGCAACAGTATCAAGCAAATATAGATTGTCATACACCATAAGAGAACCAGTTCCAATAATATTTGAATTTAACGAAAGACTAAACTGACTATTTCCAAATGAACAACAATATCCTAATTTGTCCAAAGCTGAAATAGAAACCAAATTCCGTCTAAAGGATGGTACTACAAAAGTGTCTTTCAAATCCAAATAATAACCAAAACTTAATAACAATCTAAAATGCCCAATTGCCTCCACATCTACCGACTTGCCATCTCCGTATAAATGCGTCTTTCAGCATCAGTTGGCCTTCGGTAGCTTAGGCAACCCTCCATTGAAACACTAATGTAGTAGTAGCACCAGAATCTAACCACCAAGTGTTTTAGGTACTAAAGCTATATTTACTTCAGAACAGACCATATTAAGAAATGTACCTTTCTTTTCATACCATGCATGAAATTTGAAACATTCCTTTTTAATGTGCCAGACTTATTACCAAAGAAACAACTGTCTTTATCCTGATTTTGTTTCTTCTTTGCTGGACCTATTCTTTATTTTCTTGCCTTTAACCCCCCTTGAAGTTATTATCATTAAGGACTGGCACTGAATTGAGGTTAGCAGAAATAGTAGCAACGTTAGCTGTAAAATAAAAGCAATACATAAATAACATGCTCATATAAATAATTAATACCAAATATCAATAAATTCAAATAATGGTAAATCCCATCTCAAGATACCCAGTGCAACATTAATATCAAGTCTTTGGACAGTAATATTAACTGCTAGTGGTACTCTTGTTGTAATGATCAAACACTAACAATAATGCATGTCAAATAATAAATCTATCTTTGGATCGACTTATTACTCACATGTAAATCCTTATAATCGTTACGTGTTTACCATCACACATATGTAGTTCGGCCAGGCATTAACCTTCCTTTGGGCCGATTAATACCCGCATGAAACATACACATACCCAACATCCAACATCCTTCATGAACCATCTACACAAGAGAGGTCACTCTAGTGATATCTTTTCAATTAGTTCAATTTCGAACGATGGACAAATTTATTAGGCATAAAAATACCATTAATTTGAATTTGATTGAACATCTTTAAAAATAACAATATGTTATTTTGTGGTTCCAACTCAATCTTTATAAAAAAAAATAATTTATCCTAATGGATAAAGCTTTACTTTATGGAACCAATTAAACCATACTTAAGGAGGTTGCTCATGCTCATTAAAAATAATAATTTTTAATAAAGCCCAAAAATATTGCCAAAGGCATGAACCGGTCCAAAATTTATGCATTAATTATTCATAAATTTTATCCCTTTCATGCATTAAATACCATACATTAAATAAGATTCGCGGCATTATCTCAACGGAAATCCAAACATTATATCCCAACGCCCAAAAATAATAAAAGTTAAAGGAATTTCATAGTTTTTTTTATTTCCTTAAAAAGGGCTGAATCCATTGCATCAGATTTGGAGATTTTCATGATTACATGAGGGCCAGATTCCAAACGATTTTCTTTAGATTTTCTTTATCCCATGTTTGAGATATCCAACCACCAGAAAGATTTTCTAGATTTCCATCTAGATTTCCATCCATTTTTTCCAACAAAAGTGGAAATAGATTAGCACGTCGGTTTTATTTATACGAAACATGGAACTAAATAGAATTTCGAATTCACGCATGCCATTAACGTGGAATCTTTCTTTCACATGATCACGTTGAGGACATCTTCCTCCACGTGTTGACCAAAACCGACGGAAGTCGAATTTCATATTATCCCATGATTTCATCGAAAATGCATTCTTTTATTTAAAATAAATTAAATATAGATTTAACTTTATCCATAATTAAGCTTTATCCTATCAGATAAAAAAAAACTTTATCTCCGGATCGTGAGACTGGTTTCATGATTCAGTGAATATCTTTCGCTCTTAACATTAAAATTCATAATTATTTTGATGCACTATGACTTTTATTTAAAAAATCTGAATCTACATATATTAAAAAACCATCATTGGCATCAAAATAAAATTTACTATAAACTAATGGATGTTTGTCTCACGGTTGCTGAATAAAACCAAAGAAGACATATGCACAAATACGAATATCAATGCATATAACCAAAAATTTTCTCAACGATTCAACATGAATAGGGCTCTGATACCAATTGTTGGAAATAAGATCCGAACCTTTTGGTGAAGACCATCACCATGAAGCCCAAGAATCATTCATGTTTAATCATCAAGAATCCATAATCGACAAACGGAAGCGTACCTGAATCCATATTACTTGATTGCTCTCCAGAGCCCTGCGGTTGGCCTTTCAGATCAACACGTACTCCCAGAGAGCCCTTTAGAATTTTCTCTAGGCTATTCTTTCTGAATGATCGAGAAGAGGTCGTGCATACGATCTAGGGACCATAACCACTATATATAGATAATTTCATCATTATCCTTTGGTATTTCTATTTTAGCCCATCATAAAAATAGAAATAAAGGGTCACACTTACTCAGATACATTAAAGCCCAAATCACTATCACTTTTAATTGGGCTTAACCTTATTTAAATCGGTAATACATAATTATTTCATATAAGCCCAATATTAAATTAAAAAATTAACACTATTTTCACCCAGAAAGAGTTGCTCAAGAAAACTTAGCTAATTCCAGTATCTACACCTAAGGCCCACTCGGTCTCAAGTAAATGGAGCTTTTTACAGCTGAAATTCGGCAATATGTGCTTGCCACCTTAAAAGAGAAAAAAAAAAAAAACTCGGCAATCACAATTAGGTGCTGATTGTTGTGGTCCATAAAATATAATAGCAGTTGATAAAACTTATATCAATCAACGAGAACAGTATTATAATCAATTCAATTCAAGTTGCTCTCTTACACGACAAATCCAAGGGAGATCGATTCACTTCATAATATTCTTTCATAATTATTAGTGCATCATTCTTTTGAAATGAAACTAAAATGCAGACCACGTGCAGGCGCGCATTTAAAAATAAAAGGTTCGGACATGACTAACACTTCAAATGAATGAAAGTACGATAGAGTCTGTCACGAGATAAGATTTGGGGGACGGTACGTAATCATGCGGACTAAATGAAAGCTTAGCAAGAGATTAAGAGTGGCTAAATATAGGTGCAAGAAAGAAACTCAAGCAACTAGACAATTAGAGAGAGAGAGAGAGAGATTACAGCATGAAGTTTGTTTAATTTATACATTGGTTTCAAAAGAAAAAAAAGGAGACCCACAGCTTTCGTGATAAATAAAGACTTTCTTTAGCTATTTCTATCATAAAATATTGGCATACGTTGATGATGTAACAATACTTTTTTAAATAATATTAAAATTATTCTTCAAATTTAGCTTTAAAGTTTGAACAGATGTAAAACTGTTACAATTTTACAAAAATAAATTCAATTTTTTTTACTTAATAAATCTCACTTTTTTTTGTAAACAGCTTGGTATTAGCCCTTGAAAAAACTTAAAAAAAAAAAAAAAGAGAGAAGTAATGCAAGAGAGATAACAATATTGTACTAAAAGAGAGAGAACACGTACGTTCTTAGTACCCGTTTGGTATTCTTCTGAAAAAAAAAATTTTTTTTTAGATTTATTTTCATTAAGAAAGTTTTATAAAAGAAAATAAATTTTTATATTTGGTTAATAAAAAATTGTAAAGAAAATAACTTTGAATTTTTTTTCCTATTTGGTTGAAATAGTTTTGCATGTTAGCATGTAATTCTTTTATAATATTTATTTTAAAAAAATCAAACTTCAATCTCATACATTCTAACCCTACCTCTTCAACTTTTCGAACCTTCATTCAACTTTGGTTCTTTTGTCGTTTGTGGATTGGTGTCCTAATTTTGAAAAAAATCAAAGCATAAAAGTAATGCCATAGATGAGCTAAGAAGTAGAACATATCGTGGAGACGGGCTGCTGAAACCCATTTTGTATGGGTTGCTTCGTTCCCTTCTTCGACGAAGATGATGGAGCTGGAATCACACTTCCCATAAGGTAATCCAAGTACTTACTGAGGCATCGGAGGCTGAAGCTTCTGGATGGGAGAGGATGGCCATTATAGCTAGGACTTTTCATCGTTGGGTACCACCAAAAGCTATCATCCGAGAGTTCCAGCGAGCTGAGATTTTCGGTGAAATCGATGTGGTCTGTCTTGCTCATAGATGCTATATCTTCATATTCTCTAAGCTCAAAGCGAAGGAGATGGCCCTGGGAAGGCCGTGGATTGCCAACGGCCAACCCATAGCCACTGAGGGATGGTCTTCAGAATTCATCCCGGTGCCGGATTCAGTGGCAACGACCCTGCTTTGGGTAAGGCTTCCTAACTTGCTACTGAAATTTTGGGCAGACGAGATTTTGTGCACCATCCTTGCTTCGACAAGCCAATGTGTATATCTAATTCCTCAACCAAAGAGAAAAACAGAGGGGGCTTCGCCCGGGCTTGTGTAAGGATTGATCTGTGTCGATCGCTTCGTCGAGAGTCGGGATAGAGGTACCTGAGCTCCATTCTGGCAGTAATACGCATATGAGCACCTTGAAGGGTTTTGTCTCAGGTGTGAATCCATACATCTAGACAGACCTTGTTCCTCTTTGCCGGAGGCTGAATCTTCTTCTGCTGGATCCAAGTTCGGTCCTTGGATGGCAGCACTATGATAGCAGAGATCTTCCCAAGCCCCACCACTAGAACTGAGGAGGAAGACCCCAACTAGTTCTAACCCTAGTCCAGTTCCCTCGGTCAGAGGAGGGGTGGCAAGAGCTAGCGAAGGTAGCATGCCGAAGGTCCAAGAACACTTCAGTTCAGCTGGGTTCCCCTGTTTCAGTCTCTGCTCAGAAGTCAGTGGCTAAGAGGGCTGAGGGGGTGTATCGATTATTTTCGGGCATGCCGAGCTCCCAGGGACTGATCCTAAGATTGGTTCTGCTGCTCAAACAGTGAGTTATGAAGTTCAGCGGTTGAACTCACAATTGATCTCGGAGAACCCATTTGCACTGCTGGGCTCAGATAAATGGGCCATCGGCCTAGTGGTAGCAAGGATGCTTACCCCTGGCCCATCAAAGAGGGCTCGGCCTGCGGAGACTCATTTTCATCGAGTTACCACTAAAAATAAAAAAAAAGAAAAGAAAAGATTACTCACCTAGAACAAAAAGTGTGCATGACAAAATTATCTTCTCAGCATCCCTGGACTCAGATCAGGGCACTACTGCCCTGGTGATCCAGGTTGCTAAATCCACCCAGAGCCAGGGGGTGACTTTCGAAGGCAAGAATAGTGTATCTGATCCACCAACCTAGCTAGAGAGATGAAACCATGAGTTCACTGTCTTTTGCTTAACGGAAGTCATCATGGGGCATAGATAGAACATACAGATAAGGGCCATGCCCCCTTTGGATGTTGAGCGAAGTTATTGAGGGCACATTGCGGATGGATTGTTCTAGGGTAAATCCGAAGGAAGGTATATCGGCTTCTGGGTGCCTTCCTTTCACTGATATGTTGGTGGATAAGGCTGGGGCCCAACCCCCCCAACCATAATATGAAGATTCTTATTTGAATGTTATGGGAGCTTGAAAACCTTCGTTTTGCTTCTCTTTTAGGAGATTAATGCAGCTTTATAGCTGTGACATATGTATTCTATTGGAAACCCATCTATCGGGAGATAGTTTAGTCTGGTTCCGAAGACAGGTTGCTAGATCGTAGTTTTGTATGCAGTGGAGTCCATGGATCTTTCTAGAGGTATTATGATTCTCTGGCATAACAATGCCATCTGAATTGATACTTTTTACTGGTATAATCAGCAGGTTGCTGTTGTTATCTCTAAGGGAACTTATGTCCTTTGGCTTCTCTTCGGGGTTTATGCTAGCACTAATTTTTAAAAAAGGCGAGTTCTATGGTCTAAGATTCTCTCTCTTCTTGATAAGGATTGACCATCCATCAAACTTTAACTGTATCACTGGGGCCAGTGAGAAAAGAGGGGGCAGGCAGGTTGTTGATTCAGTGGATACAGCTAAGTTCAGGTCATTCATCTCCTCTGCTGGACTGCTTGATTTAGGGTTCTCGGGCCCTCAATTTACGTGGTGTAACAACTGCCAGGATTCAGCTCGCATTTGGGAGATATTGGATAGGGTTATAGCCATGGATCAGTGGCTCCAGATCTACTCTTCTGCCACTGTTACTCATCTTCCGAGGATTGCTTCTGACCACTGTCCCATCCTGATATCCACGAAGGCGGAGGCGGCTTCGCAGCAGAGGAAACAGTTTCGATTTGAGTAGTTCTGGACATCTTATTCCTCGGCTTGGACCATTATCTTCCATGTTTGGTGCTTGTCAGTGAGAGGTAGTGCTGTGTACAGGCTATCTAGATGACTCGAGCTAGGGAGGCGCTGGCTTTTCAGATGGAACAAAGTGGAGGTAGGGGACCTAGTCAGAAAAGTTGAACAGGTGGAGCTGAAATAGTTACTCTACAGAGCAGAGAGGAGATTGAAGGCTGCCTCCCTAATTCTGATCTTATTGTTCTGAGAGCTATGTTAGCCCGCCACCACTCACTTTTATAGCAGCAGGAGATTTACTGAAGGAAGAGGTCTCAGATACATTGGATTCGCGAGGGGGATTGCAATATCATATTTTTTCATCAGGACACCTTGAGGCGTAGAGAGCTACCAACAGGATTTAGCGTATAGCCGATGAGGAAGGGCATTATCAGGAAGACATCTATGTCATAAGGGACTAGCTTTATCACTTTTTAGAGCCCAAATGGTATGAGCATACTGGCAATGGATTCCCTATCCATCCGGCCCTTGATTCTAAGAAGGTCTATGCAGAAGAGAATGACCTTCTTACTAAACCTATCACTGTGGACGAGACTCGATCGGCTCTATGGGATCTAAGGCCTAATAAGGCCCCTGGGCCTAATGGTTTTCTACCCTTTTTCTTCTGGTCATATTGGAATATTATGGGCCATGATGTTGTGCAGGCCATCCTGAGTGCTTTCCAATATTAAAGTATTCCTGCTGACTGGAATCGGACACTTATCACTTTTGTGCCCAAACGTTTGGATGCATCCTCTCCGCTTCACTTTTGGCCCATCAGCCTTTGCACTATCCCGTACAAGGTCTGTGCTCGGCTATTAGCAAATCGAATGAGGAAGGTGATACCCCGCATTATTTTTGTAGAGCAAAAGCTTTTATCAGAGGGTGTAGCATTTCAGACAATGTCCTAATAGCACAGAAATTTATGTACGATCTTCATAGATCATCTGGTAGATGGTGTCTTATGGCTATTAAGCTCAACATGAAATGAGCTTACGATAGATTGAGTTGGGTCTTTCTGCATCGTACTCTTCTTAAATTTGGGTTGATGGGCTGTTTATTGATTGGATCATGGCTTATATCTATAGGCCATCTTTCTCGCTTATTATTAATAGTAGCCAGACCGATTTCTTTCATTCTGCTATGGGGTTACACTAAGGATGCCCACTCTCCCCTTCTTATTCATCCTTGCTACTAATGACTTATCGCGTGCTCTTTACCTAGCGCAACAAGATCTACGCATTGCCCCCTTCATGGCAGGTCCGAATGGGCCTTCGGTCTCTCATCTTTTTTTTTGTTGATGACTGCATTTTGCTGGGCCAGGCCAATGTTTGCAATGCGACCACCATGCTTCTATTGTTCAGGATTACTGTCAGGCCTCAAGGCAGAAGGTCAACCTTCAGAAGTCTATGATTTGCTTTAGCCCAAAAACTACAAATGTTATAAGGGAAGCCATCCTTCATTCTTTTGGGATCTTCAAACAGGCTGACCGTCTTACGTATTTAGGGATCCCTATCACCGGAAGATGGCCATGCTGTGATGATTTCAGAGAGCTAGAGCATCGGGTCCGTGATCACATTAATGGCTGGCAGGTAACTGGGTTATCGATGATGGTGAGGATCACCCTCCTAAGATCAGTTCTAACGTTCCTTTCTCTTCATCTTCTATCTAATACTGCTATCCCGATAACTTACCTAAGAAGGATAGAGAGATGTTTTAGGTAGTGTTTGATAGAAAAAATATTATCCATGGATAAGTGTACGGGATAGAGTTTGTCCTCTGGCTATCCCTAGGGATATCTCTTGGCTATCCCATTGAACATATCAAATGCAAAAAGGTAAATCTATAGGATAACTTTTTTTTACTCTTATTTGGAGGGATAACTAGCTATTCCTGCATTTTCTAGGAAATAAATTGAGGGGATATCTCATGGTTAACCATGGATTATCCCTTTGGTTAACTTTATTCCCAGCTATCCCTTATAGTTATGACTTTTAGGAATAAGAGGGGATATCCCCTGGATATCCCCTCTTATCTTCTATTTCAAACACTACCTTAGAGACTTTCTCTGGTCTTTGATGCAGGATAGTCATGGTATTCATCTACAAGCATGGGATACTGTTTGTATGCCGATATCTAAAGGTGGTCTTAGTATTCAGTCTTTGATTGTGAGGAGAGAGGCTATGCTTGCTAGGCACGCCTCGAGGTTTATTCTTGATCTGCACTGCTTTTGGAGCTCTGTCATGCATGCTAGATATGGCGAGTGGACTTCTGCTATGGATTTTTAGTCCTCCCATGGTTATTCTTTTTCTGGAAGGAGGTTTGCAAGCAGGCATCGGCTCTCTTGGACAACATCACATGGATGATTAGAGATGGCTCATCGGTGGATGTTATCCACGACACATGGATTGTGGAGCTTCCACTCTCACGCTGACCTACTTTCTTCAATATAAATGTTTCCAGTAGTATGAGAGTCTCTGATATGATTACTTAGAATCTTTTCTCTTGGCATATACTAATGGTATCCCTATTTTTTGGTGAGGAGCTTGCTTACCGAATTTTGTCTATTCCGCTTGTAGCAGGCCATGCTGATGATACTAGATTATGGAAGAGATCATGTCTCTCTACTCTGATCAGGGATCTAATGAAGATCTTTAGACCTCAACCTTAGCATATGAAGGAAGTAGCATGGATTTGGAAGCTTCCCATCCATCCCAGGATACAGCTCTTTATATGAAAGCTTTTGTGGGCATGTCTTCCAACTTGCTTTTTGCTCTCAGGTAGGGGACTACCCATCCAGGCTACCTGCCCTTTCCATTGTTAGGAGGAGGAGACTATTGATCATGCCATCTTCGTCTCCCAAGAGCGAGACAGATTTGGCATATAGTGGGATACCAGCTTAGGGAGGGGGATATGATCTCTTGGCATACCTCCTTTTTATGAGACATCAGGAGGGATAACCAGCAGCAGGACCTCATTTGGGTAGTCACTACCTATCAGATTTAGCTATTTCAAAATCAGCTTATATTCATCGAAGATACAGTCACCCCTCAAAGGATTGTTCGAAAAGCCTTATCTTTGTCAGTTGAATACACACTCCACTGCACTGCTCATAATTCTGACAGGTCTAGTCACTAGGATTCTCCTGCTGCTGTGGTAGCGAACCGACAGACGATTTATATCTCTTAAAGCCCCTCCAGGGTTTGTCAAAATCAACTTCGATGGGAGTGTACAGGGAAATTAGCGGGCTCTATATTTATTATTCGAGGGGTCGATGGAGCTATGCTGACAATTGAAGGATTTGGGCTCCTAGACTCCTCAGTTCCTATGGTGGAGCTTTATGCAGCGTGGGCCGACATTTTCTACGCCACCAGGTTTCTTCATGCTCAAAGACTTTGTATTGAGGGAGACTTGTTGAATGTTATCTGTTGGCTTCGGTGGGATTGCCCTGGTCATTCTTCAACCAACCCTCTGCTTCGGAATGTCTGATCTATTTTACGAAATGAGTACAAATTCTAGATCAGACATGTTTATCGGAAGGCCAACTCGGTAGCAGACTGAGTGGTGGCCTCTATGGCCCATCATTCTGGTTTTTGGCTTTGGTAATAGGGAGATCCATGTCCTATTATTTCAAACAAATTCTATATTCTGACTTATCTAGATTGACTCACACTAGAATGGTGTGATCACCTGCCTGTACCAAAAAAAAAATCAAAGCAAAAGCCTAATTTTATATTAAAAATGACAACTTAACTAAATACTCATAGATAAATATTGTATAATAATTACTATATATATCATATTACATTATAACTATATAATATAATGCATTATAATATGCTTTAGAAATCTGTGGAAAGAAAAGAAAATAAAACAAATACAAAAAAGCAACATTAAATTTTTGGTTTTAGTAAGTTTTCTTGTAAGACTGAAAAGTTAAAATCTCATGTTTTTTATGAAAAAAAATTCATTAAAGAGAAAAAATATATGAATCCCACAAATTATTACCTTACTTTTCAATCAAATATAAAGATTTTTTATTTTTATTTTTTTCTCAACCAAACCAGCACCTAGAATTTTTTTTTTTTTTTTTTTTTTTGAGAGTGCGCCCATCTTTCCGCTGTAATTTAAGAGGTCAAACATCAATACTGCCCTACACTTGACTTTCATTGTTATAGGGCAGCTCGAATGGACGTATTAGCGGTGGTGGAGACATGCCTTCCTCCGAGGAAATTTCACTCAGAAGGAAGGGACTTGTTGGCATGCCAGTATTAACACACGAGCTAAGCATGTCATAAACACCTGGAATGCAATATCTTCTGTAAATATTGGCGAGATCACAAGGCATAAAAATTAAGGTAGAAGTTAGGTTTGACTCAGAAGGAAGGTATAAGTTAGGCATAAATATCTTCTCCAAATGTTAGGTTTTGCGTTGGTGATTGTCGCCGCGCTTCGGTTCCACGCGCCACGTCCACATCGGCCCACTGCCGCAAGTTGGGCCTGACATGCGCGCGTCCGTCCACGCTCGCTGCCAATGAATTGGGTGTAGATTTTTAGATGAGCGTGGACTTGCTGTGTCATCGTGTAGCCTTGCTGGCAATTTGCATGTGAAATGCTTCGTACGTCCACAAATGCTAGGCTGGCAGCTCAACATCATCCATGCCCTGCTATAACTCCCTCTTGCAACACCAACGCTCTGTACATCTTAGGAGATGACAATAAGATCAAATAGATAAATCATCTGTAGGTGATTTGAACTCCAAGCTCAAATATCATGATTTGCTCTATGAAAAAAGTCTTTCTGCACCAGGGTCTGATGCAGAAAGTGCGCACCATACATGATTAATGATCGTGCGCACGTGTCACGAATTATTGGGCTGCGATGCGCATTACATGCGCACTCGCGTGTTCGATCATTGATCGTATGCGGCGCATCTTTTTTTGCATCTGAGTCCAGTACAAAAAGACTTTTCCTTGCTTCATGTGAGGTCCAGATGTGCCTGTCCAGAATAAATTCCAGGTTCAAGTATGGGAGTATCAAACATGATGGCCAATTTCTTTGAATGTTTGCAGGCCTTAAGATGACGTTAGAATTGCTCTCCACTAGCCTTTTCGGTTTGCTCTCAAACATGGCATGAGAGGCCAAGCTCATGTAGCGCGGGGTTCACCGAAATAGCTCGGATGGTGTGGTGCACCTCGCTGATTTCAAGTCATTGGACGATCCAGCTAGCAAAAATTATCGGCCGAAAAGGAGGACTTTTATTGCGTCTTCCCCCCATCTAGCAAAATTGTCGGCCGAGAAAAGGTACTAGTTTGATCTTTTCTTTTGAGGGTTGAGCACAGGACAAGAGTGCGAAATTGGATCAGACGGTCCACATTGGTGAGCTCAATACAATTTATCCGGGGATCCATTAGATCCCTAACAAATAAATAGATCCGCCATAGAAAATAAGAAAGGAAAAGTCTTTATGCACCAGAGAAAGAAAAAGTTTTTATGTATCGCATTCGATGCACAAAGGTGCGCATCAAGCATGTGCATTAGCCATATGCATGAGCAAGATGCACCGTGGCCCAATAGTAATGGCACGCATGCTCGCATGGGCGCGCATGCAATGCGCACGTCTGATGCAAGAAATTTTTATTTGCACTGCTCAAATTGCTCACTACACTCTCTCAATTTAAAAAAAAAATCCTAAACTGCCCTTAACATTCCCATCTCCTCCCCCCCTTCCTTTTTCGGCACCGGCGCCTTCCTCTCCTCCCCCTCTCTGACACCGCTCTCCCCCTCCCTTTCGACCTCCATCTCCTTTCCTCTCCTCTTCCGGCACCGCCCTCTCCCTTCCTCGGCACCAGCGCCCTCCTCTCTCCTCCCTCTTTGGCACCGTCCCCCACCCTTTTTCAGCTCCGGTGTCCTTTCCACTCATCGTCCGGTGCCCCCTCCTCGGCACCGTGCCAAGAAGGGAAGGAGACGGTGCTGGAGGGTGGGCATCAGGGCTGGGGAGTGGAAAGAATACCGGATCGAGGGGAGGGGAAAGGAGAGGGAGTGCCAGTGTTGGAAAAGGAAGGGAAAAGGAGACGGGAGTGCTAAGGATAGTTTAGGATTTTTATTTTTAATTAGGAAGGTATACCGAGCAATTTGAGCGGTGCAAATAAAAATTCCTCTAATACCTACTTTTATGCATCAAAAGTAGTGCAAAAATATTTTTAATAAAAAAAATTATTGGACCGAAGGTTGATCCAACAAGCGCACACCATGACAACCGCAACACCATGGCGCACATCGTCTGGCGTGTGGCATGGGAAATAGGACTGAACCAAAGCCCTGTGAAATTGATCACATCAAAGTACATTCCCCCCTTCCCAAAACAATCAAGAAATCTGAAACGTTATCCCTAAAAGATAGCCTTCCCTTCCTTCTCTAATTTAAGCTATTGGTGACAGACCTCGCCAAAAAGAGCCTTCAAAGGTGCCGTGGCCGGCGAAAGCCACGGCAGAAAACCTACCCCCTAAAGAACATATCCGGTCCCTCTGCATCCACCCAAAATAGACAACTCTCACTCTCACCACCCTCCGGCTGGCCCTCCTTCGTTTGGAAGCGCACACCCCCTCCCCCCACCACTTGACGAAGGATCCCTCCCATGATCTAATACCGTATGGGTCCATGAAAATTTAAAATGGCCAGCATCCAAGTGGCTGAAGGAGACCACCGTCCGGTGGAGAAAGCTGAAGGGGACCTCTCCAAGTTCATTTAAAATGGCAAAACGGTTAACGATGGATGGGCTGACGTCCACCTCATGGCCGGCATTGTTTTAAACTTGGGTCCATGGTGGTCTCATTTGGAACCGATTTGGTGGTTGGCTGCCAATAATTCTCCTCCAATTATTATGACATTTTAAACAATCATGAGAGGATGCTAGACATCTTTGGTTACTGGGACTCCTGCATCCATTAGCTTAATTAGCTTCCAAGTGGCCCATGCTGGTGGTCATGGGGTCTTCTTTCATGCGGTCCCCGTAGTCCCGGTCACTGGGATAGGTGCACCACTTTGGGCGCTTCGATGGATGCCAAATTGGCTTGTGGTGGAGCTCTCTGTTCATCGATCTGTTGGCTTTCCATGTTTAATTCTGCTCCCAGGGAGTGCGGAGGGAGAAATATTATGGTACGAGGTTATGGTAGATTTGGATGCAAGTAAAATTTGGAAGAAGGATGAAGAATAATAACCTTGGGTATTCGTGTAATAAAGAAAGGTGATGACGCCTTATCACTGGTCTTGAACATTGGGATAAGAGAGCTACTTAATCCACGGTCCTACGCCTGATCAGATGGCCTGCAAAAAGTTTCAAGATCGGAGGGGTGCTCCGGTGGGGACCCTCCGATGCTCAGGTCAGTAACCGGGGTCACAACCGAGGGAGAGCTCAGACGAGCTCAAGGAAGAAAAATGAGTCCTCAGAAAGAGGGAGTCCCTTTCTGAGTATCAGGATAGCGAGTATATGAGCTTGCATACCTTATTCCTGAGTGGACTTACCCTTTTATAGGGGGTTGACACCTGCGCAACCACGTGGAGTTCCGTAATAAAGGAATATCCGTGGGGTTTATGGGGTTGCGTGAACTTGGGCTGGTTGGTGGGTCCTGTCCCATTGGAGAGGAAAAACGGTGGTTGATGAGCTATGTCCAATCAGTAAGTGAGGCTGATAGGTAGTTAGGTCCAATCCCATCAGCGGCGTGACCTGTGGGTAGTTGGGCCTGGGGATGCCAGGCGGCGCGGGTCAGAAGGACGGCGGCGTAAATAGCCAGGACCGTTCTGGGGCCGACTTGAGACAGCCTTACCCTCCGGAGGGTGCCAAAGCCGAGCAGGGCCGACTCGGCCGACTTGGAGATGCCGGGGCCGAACGGGGCTGACCAGGGAAGGTCGGGGCCGACTTGGCCGACTTGGAGATGCTAGGGCCGAGCGGGGCCGACCAGGGAAGGTCGGGGCCGACTTGGCCAACTTGGAGATGCCGAGGCCGAGCGGGGCCGACCAGGGAATGTCGGGGCTGACTTGGCCGACTTGGAGATGCCGGGGCCGAGCGGGGCCAACCAGGGAAGGTCGGGGCCGACTTGGCTGACTTGGAGATGCCGGGGCCGACCAGGGAAGGTCGGGGCCGAGTTGGCCGACTTGGAGATGTCGGGGCCGACTTGGCCGACTTGGAGATGCCGGGGCCGAACGGGGCCGACCAGGGATGACTTGGAGATGCCGGGACCGAGCGGGGCCGAGCAGGGAAGGTCGGGGCTGACCAGGGACGACTTGGAGATGCCGGAGCCGAGCAGGGCCGAGCAGGGAAGGTCGGGGCCGACTTGGTCGACTTAGAGATGCCGGGGCCAAGCGAGGCCAACCAGGGAAGGTCGGGGCTGACTTGGAGATGCCGGGGCCGAGCGGGGCCGACCAGGGAAGGTCGGGGCCGACTTGGCCGACTTGGAGATGCTGGGGCGGGGCTGCCTTAAGATTTTGATTTTTCCATAATTGTCCTCGTGGCTACGTCAGCCACATCAGATGCCCCCCGCCCCTGAGCGTGAAGGGCCACGCGCCCACTGCCCTTTGGCGAGAGGGGCGCGAAAATTCAAAAAATGATTGCTCTTTAGTGCGCTTTTAATAGCTTGGTTAGCTAGCACATCGTCCCGGGCAGTGTCGCTTCGAAAATCTTCCACAATCATGCGGTAGGTGGGAGCTGATGCTAGCGCCGGACGCCTCGAAGAGGAAGCCTATTGGGGGAATGGAAAAAGGTAAAGGCTATCATTGCTTCTCTATTTTCTATGCCCTGCGATTGGTCGGGGATCACACTCCTTAGGGCGAATCGAGGCGGCACATCTCGGGCGCAGGCGAGATTTCCGGCGGACAGCTCATGGCACAGTAGGAGAGCGCCATGTGGCGGGGCCTCGATTATCGTCGTTCAGAGATGGGGGTATAAAAGCGCCCCAAGGGCCTGAGGAAACTTTTACATTACCATTGTTTTCTTCAACTTTCCTTCTCCTGAGTTCTTCTGCGACTTGAACCCTTTTGTCTTCAAATTCCCTTTGATTTCAGGTTAGTTTCATCTTTCCTTTTCATCCATGGACCGTCGTGCCATTAGGGAGGGTAAGAGGCCTGTAGTTGAATCTTCCCATTCCGATAGTGAAGATCAAACCTCCTTAGCCCATCAGTTCCTTGTCCAGTGGGCGGAATCATCATCTGCGATCAACCAACGGTGACCGAGCCTCCGTCGACCCCAGCCTCCCCTGTTAGGGCAATTCCTGTGTCCTCCCGCCGTCCAGGACAACCTCCGGCGGTGAGTTCTGATCCAGCAGGTCCGTCCGAAGTGGCCTCAACCGTGACCCCGAAGACGTAGAGGCCATTAGGGCTAAGTACATGGTCCCCAGCTTCATCCGCTTGTCCGCACCGGGGCTCGAAGATAGAGTGACCTTCGCCTACCTTGGTCGGGTCGCTCTATACGAGGAGTTCTTCCGGTGTGGACTGCGCCTTCCTTTCTACCCTATTTTTTGAACCTTTTAAATAGGTATAGATTAGCGCCGGCGTAGTTGACTCCGAATTCGATTCGGATCATCTGCGCCTTTGTCATTCTTTGTTATTTCCAGGAGGCCCGGCCAGGGTTGTCACTGTTCCGGGCTTTCTACAAGCTCCGTCGCTAAGGTGAGGGGGCCTGGTGGGCTTTCACCGCCAGGCCGGATAGGGCCTTCCCCTTAGGTCTCCCGTCCAAAATTAGGGGATGGAAACCCCGCTTCCTTTTTGCCCATGTCAAGGGGGTGAGGACCGATTGAATGGAGCCGGATACCAGATCCAATGATAATGCCACAGTGGGGGAGAGAGATAGGGAACTCTTCACCCATTTGTCCAACTGCCAAATCCCTGGTTACAAGGAACTCCTGTCTGAGAAGAACCTGGTAGAAGCCGAGTTGGCCCCGGCGGTTGATGAGCACGATGTCTGATTCCTTCTGTCTCGACCGGAAAACTATCATATGATGTTGCTAACACTTCTCGTTTTTGGATGCAGCGATGAAGTTTTCCGCCGGTGTGTTTGAAGCCGCCTTGAAACAAAAGAGGCTGGCGACTGTAGAAGCATCAAGGCCGGCGAAGAAGGCTCGAAGAGGGGAGCGGGCCGGGCCGACCCAAGCTGCTGAAGTCCCTAAGGCTCCAACGCCCGCGGAGAAGCCGGCCAAGGAAATGCCGGTTGGAGGAGTGGTCCCGGGGCCGGCCGGGATCGAAGTAGAAGAAGGAGAGATTCCGGTCACTACTGAAGAAGCCGTGGTGATCGTGAATCTTGAAGAGGAAGCCTCTGCCGCCGCTGAGTGCCCGAGGCAGGGCAGGTGACAATCGCTGCCAGCCCTCTGGCTGCCATTGAGCAGAGACGGAGAGGGCTCCCCTAACTGCCGGAGAGAGGAAGCCAGTCGCTAAGAAATCCAATGCTGGCGCGGAGGCGACCGAGGAGTAGAGGGATGGGCCGGAGAGCTCATCCCAACGGTTGGTGCGCTACCCGACTCATCCTCGGGTTGAGGGTCCGCAGGAGGGGCCGGCGCGGCCGGCGCCTGGGCTCAACTCAATGACAGACGCCGGGGAAGCCGTCCATCTTCTGTCGAGAGTTCGGACTGCTGAGTCCGAGGAGGAGACGCGGGGATTGAGCCACTCCGCGCTTCTGGATATGGTGATGGTTGCCGTTGTCCAAGTAATCTTCTGAGTTCTCTCTATTTCCAGACGTGCCTTTTGATGCTCCAATCTTTTATGGTTAACATGTTCCCCTTGCTGCAGATGGCCAACGACACAATCGGCCTTCGTGAGGCGGTGGTCCACTCTTCGGATGCGCTCACAAAGGCTATGGCGCGGGTCGACAGGTACAAGAAGGAGAGCATGGCGCAGTCCTAGAGCCTTGCTCGACTTCATCAGGAGGCCAAGGCCCGGGAGGAGAACCTGGGCAGCCGAATAAGGGAGGCAGAATGCCGGGCCGAAGCCGAGAGTGGCCGGGCATCCGTAGCCGAGGCCAAATTGGAGCTGGTCTCGGATCGGCTAAAGGCCGCCACGGCATAGAATGAAGAGCTGGTCCACCACCTTCAACGCACCGAGGAAGAGGCCAGGGCGGTGCGAAATGAGGCTCGGGCTGTTGTGGAGAGAGCAACCGCCGCGGAGAAGGCGACGGTTGAGGTGGGCCACAAGAAGGCTAGGGCTGTAGCATACGCAGATGAGGCCAACGCATGAGCCGAAGAAGCCGAGGGCCGAGCCAGGGAGGCCGGGGCGCAAGCCCAGGAGGCCAAGGCCAGGGCACAGCGAGCTGAGGCCGAGGCGGGGCAGGCCATCTGCAACTATAAGGCCTCGCCAGAGTTCGCAAAGGAAGTCCTTGAGGCCAGCCTCGATGCTTACGTCAAGGGCTTCGAGATGTGCAAGGTCAAAGTGTCCGCGACCCTCAAGATCGACAGCTCCAAGCTTGAGGAAATCCAGCCCGGGGAGTCCGACGAGGGGCCAGCGGAGGAGGAGGATGAGGAGAAGCCTGGTTCGGGCGAACCCTGAGGGCCTGTCATCTGTTTTTCTTTTTCCTTCATTTTTGTAATCGACCTTAGGCCGAATTTTGTACTTCATTTTCATTGTTAATGAAGAAGAGCTTTTTGCAAAAATGCCTTTGTGTTTTGCCTCGTCTTTTCCTTCTTTCCTTTGGGAAGAATACTTTATTGTGCGACTAACGATAAGACGGACCCGTACCTATTGGTGAGAGGGAACCTTTCTTTTGGGATGTTCCCTAACTCTGAGTGTTGCGCATGTTGATAATGACGTGGCCAACCGTTGTATTAGGTTGGCCAATGTTAAGATGCGTCTTCAGGTGTAAGCTGGACGCGTAGGAGGTTACTTAAGATGCCCTGAGCTATCGCAGGCCGTTTGAAGGGAGATTCGTCTACGTTTGAATATTCTAAGGACTTAGAATGACCCGAGGGCAACTTAGCGCCAAGATCGGCTTGAAAACGTTGGGGGCTGAGTGGGGCTTGACCGGGGAAGTTCTGGGCCGATTCGGCCTGACCTTGGAGATGTCGAGGCCGAGTGGGGCGGACCAGGGGTGGTCGGGGCCAACTCGGCAGACTTGGAGACCATGAGGGTCGGCGAGCTCTCTTAGAACCTTCTCGGGGGTTTGTATGCCACCCGAGGGGCGACTCTGTGGGTACGGAGCCTTTAGGATCTTAACCGCCTCGGGGGCACCTTCGTGCCAGGGCCGAGTGGTGTCTCGTAGGCTGCGATGCCGGCGAGCTCCTTTAGAACCACCTCGAAGGTTTGTGTGCCGCCCAAGGGGTGACTCGACCGAGTACGGAGGTATTAGGGACTTGAACTGACTCGGGAGCATCTCCTAGCCGGACCGAGTGGTGTCTCGTTAGCCGCGATGCCGGCAAGCTCTTTTGAACCGCCTCGGGGTTTGTGTGCCGCCCAAGGGGCGACTCGATCGGGTACGGAGCTGTTAGGGACTTGAACCGACTTGGGGGCGTCTCCTAACCGGACCGAGTGGTGTCCTGTTAGCCGCGATGCCGGTGAGCTCCTTTTGAACCACCTCGGAGGTTTGTGTGCCGCCGGAGGGGTGACTCGACCGGGTACAAAGCTGTTAGGGACTTGAACCGACTCTGGGGCATCTTCTAGCTGGACCGAGTGGTGTCCTGTTAGCCATGATGCCGGTGAGCTCCTTTTGAACCACCTCGGGGGTTTGTGCGCCGCCCAAGGGGTGGCTCGACCAGGTACGAAGCTGTTAGGGACTTGAACCGACTCGGGGGTGTCTCCTAGCCGGACCGAGTGGTGTCCTATTAGCCGCGATTCCGGTGAGCTCCTTTTGAACCACCTCGGGGTTTGTGTGCCGCCCGAGGGGCGACTCAACCGGGTATAGAGCTGTTAGGGACTTGAACTGACTTAGGGGCATCTCCTAGCCGGACCGAGTGATGTCTCGTTAGCCGCGATGCCGGTGAGCTTCTTTTGTGAGATCTGGTCCTTGAATGCAAGGGAGAGCAGGCTGTGGCATTGGAAGGGACCCTTTTATTGCTCGTATTCTGGGGAATACATCATTGATAATATCGGCGGAGATTATCCGCGTTCCAGATATGCAGAATGGATTATCCATTGAGCTCTTCTAGTCTGTATGCCCCCCGGTGGAGTGTCTCGGTGATACGGTAAGGATCCTCCCAGTTGGGTGACATTTTGCCCCCCTCCGTAGGCTTAGATACCTTAGCCTTTCTTAAAACCATATCTCCGTGGCGAAAGACCTTGGGACGAACTCAGGCGTTGTAGTACTTGGCTGCCCCTGACGGAAAGTCGCCATACGCAGCCTTGCCCAGTCATGTGTTTCGTCGATAAAGTCCAGGTTGGCTCATACAATGTGAAATTATCTTCCTCGTTGAAGGACTCCACGCATGGACTGGCAGTCCGATCTCAATAGGGATGATGGCTTCGGATCCGAAGATGAGACTGAAGGGAGTCTCGCCCGTTGGGGCTCTGGGGGTCGTGTGGTAAGCCCATATCACGCTGGGGAGCTCCTCCACCCATCGACCCTTTGATCCATCTAGCCGAGTCCTGAGCCCTCTGTGAATGGTGCGGTTCATGACCTCGGCCTCCCCGTTGGTCTGGGGGTGGCGACAAAGGTGAATCGATGGTGAATGCCTAGCTCAGCACAGAAAGTCTTGAATGCTTCATTGTTGAACTGGCAACCGTTGTCCGTGAATAAGAGTGTGTGGGATGCCGTAGCGACAAATAATGGCTTTCCAGAAAAAGGCTTTAACTTTAGCCTCAGTAATTCTGGCGAGTGCTTCAGCCTCGACCCATTTAGTAAAATAATCAATGGCCACTAGTAGAAATTTGCGCTGTCCTGTTGCAGGGGGAAAAGGGCCGAGGATATCCATACCCCACTGAGCGAAGGGCCAGGGGGAAGAGAGAACTTAGCTGGGAAGACGGTTGCCGTTGAATGTAGGCATAGCGTTGGCATGAATCACATCTTTTCACTAATTCTGTTGCATCCTCTTGCATGGTGAGCCAGTAGTATCCTTGTCGGAGAGCCTTGGGCCAAAGATCGTCCCCCAGAATGATTCCCACAGATGCCTTCATGATTTCTCTAAGGATGTAGTCGCATCTCGGAACTACACATTGAGCAGGGGCTAGGAGAAGGACCTTTGTATAGACGTCCTCTAGGAGGACAATTTGGAAGCCCTCCACTTGAGCAGCTTGGCTTCATTCAAGGTCATCGGGAGAACGCCGTCAGTTTAGATAGCGGACGTAGGCATTCCATCCAGTAGGCTCTTGGGTGAGGGCAGGACTTCCTCGTAGCTTCTATGCTGGGCCTTTCTAGATACTCAATGTAGGCTCCCTTGCGATCCATCGGCGGTGGTAGCTAATCGGGCCAACATGTCGGCCTTGGCATTTTCACTCTGGGTATGTAACTGATAACAAAGTAAGCTAACGGGAACCAATGATCTAACCTTGCCAGATATTGAAACATATAGGGTCACGGGCCTCATACTCTCTGTTACTTGTCCGGAGAATGAGCTGTGAGTCGGTGAAGACTCTAAGACTTCTGATTCCCAATTCCATGGGCTAGCCTTAATCCGGTCAGCAGGGCCTCATACTCAGCTTGGTTATTGGTGGCTTCAATAGAAATCGAGGCATATTCTACTATCTGCTCCTCCGGGCTAGCGAGAATGAGTCCAGCTCCGCTGCCTTGAGAGTTAGAGCCCCATCAACATGGAGGATCCAGGCTCCATGATCGTCACTCATCGTGCCGCTCCGGGGAAGTTCTTCTTGAGGCTGTTCAGACCAGGTGCACTCTACTAAGAAATCAGCCAAACCTGAGACTTCAAAGGCCCTGGGTTGGAAGGAGAAGTCGAACTCTCCCAGCTTGATGGCCCACTTGGCTAGTCCGGCCAGAAGTGTCGGGCCGCGACAAATAGCTCTGAGAGGTTGATCCGTGAGCACGACTATAGGATGGGCTTGGAAATAAGGCCTGAGACGCCGGGCAGAAACGAACAGAGCGAAGATCACTTTCTCTGCTTTAGAATACCTCTTCCGGACCATGAGTACCTTTGCTGGTATAATATACAGGTCGTTGATCAGCATCGCCGATACGCACCAAAACAGAACTGACGGCCTCCGAAGAAGCCGCCAGATAAGAAAAGCTCTCCCCTCCTCTTGGCTTGGACAGGAGCGGTGGAGTAGACAGAAACCTTCAGGCCTCGAAGGCTTTCTGGCATCATCCGTCCACTCAAAGCTATTTACTTTCGCAGGGCCTTGAAAGAAGGGCAAAGCACTCTCGGCCGATTTGGACAGGAAACGACTTAAAGCCGCCACCCTCCCGTGAGTCGTTGCACTTCCTTCTTACACATGGTGGTCTCATGTCGAGGATGGCGCTGAATTTTCTCTGGGTTTGCTTCGATCCCACGCCGGGTCACCATAAAACCCAGAATTGCCCGCTGACTCCAAATGCATTTCGGGGGTTGAGCTTGACTATGGAGCCGGAGGTTGTGAAAGTTTCCTGCAGATCAGTGACATGGTCGGTGGCATATGCTCTTTGTCAACATGTCATCTACATACACTTCCATGTTCCGACCGAGTGGCTCCTTTAAACACCTTGTTCATCAGCCTCTGATAGGTAGCTCCCGCGTTCTTCAATCCGAAGGGCATCACTTTGTAACAATAAATACCCTTCTCTGTAAAAGAAGTATGCTCTTCATCTGCGGGGTCCATCTTATCTGATTATACCCTGAGAAGGCATCCATGAAACTAAGGAGTCATGGCCAGAGGTGAATCTACCAGCTGGTCTATCGGGCAGGGGAAAACTGTCTTTAGGACACGCCTTGTTGAGGTCGTGAAGTCGATGCAAATCCTTCCTCCGTTTGCCTTTCGACCATACACGTTGGCCAGCCAGCTAGGGTATGTGCTTCTCGGATGTGACCGGCCATAGCAACTTGTTAACCTCCGCATCAATGGCCTTTTGCCGCTCGGGAGCAAGCTCCTCTTCTCTGGCGGATTGGACGGTGCTTGGATCGATGTTAAGCTTGATGGGTATTACCTCTGGAGGAATTCCGACATATCCGCTTACCAAGCGAAAGACATCCGAGTTCCCGATAAGAAAGCCAGGAGGCGGTCCCGGACCTCAGGGGAAGGAGTCCGCCGATCTGCACGACTTTAGCCGGGGTCACCCCAGTGGGAAAGGTCAGAAGTTCCGCTGGCTCTCCTCTCCGCTCAGCTTCCCTGGGGTCGGTGCTTCTGAAGGACCGGCTCGGCCTCCAAGGGGCTTGAAATGATAGCAAGGATGAACCGATCTCGCCTTTCATCTCCCCAACCCTCGCTAGTAGGGAACTGCACCAGCAGGCTCGGGTGGAGATAATCGCATCCAATAGATTTAAGCCGGGCGCCAGAATGGCGTTGTATGCCAAGGGACCCGAACCACCAAGAACTTCATGATCACTGTGCTTTGGCATGGTGGCGGCCGTCACAGGCAAAGATATCTCGCCCTCAACCCTTACCGAATCCCCAGTGAATCCGACCAAAGGGGTTGCTACATGCTGAAGAGAGTCTAGAGGTAATCCCATCCGAACAAAAGCATCATAAGTGAGGATGTTAGCTGAGCTGCCACTATCAACCAATATCTTTTTTACAGGGTGCTTGGCGATCGTCATAGAGATGGCGATGCCTTCATTGTTTACATTCTCAAAATTCATCGGTCCCCCCCGAGAACTACATTACCCGATGCGTCCTCCCCTCTTGGCCGCTTGGATGAGGAAGCCGCTCCCCAAGATACCATTCCAACTGTCCGCTCTGTGGGGGTGTTCTCGATAGCGGCCTGAGCAGGTGGGGGTCCCATGAGTGCCGGCAGCGGTTGTGGCCCCTTCTGGACATATTTGCCGAGGTAACCCCTCTGGATGAGCTCCTCAATGGCGCGCTTCAAGCTAAAGCAGTTGTCGGTGTCGTGCCCGTAGTCTCGATGGAATCATCAATAACGCTCTTGTCGCGGGGAGGACCTTTTTCATAGGAGGAGGGTGCTGGAGATAAGGCTCGCCCTCGATTTCCATCAGGATGTGGGATCGAGGGGCGAGGAGAGGCGTGAGCTTGCTCTCGTCGGGGACAGGGCTTCAACGCATGTTGTCAGATTGGCAAGGCAGATCAGGCCGCCAGTGGCAAGAGGGCCTGCTCGGCTTGGGGTGAGCAGGTTTGTGGCTGGAGCTCCTTGATGATTCTCGGCGGGTGAGGTCGGCCTCATCCGCGCGGATGTACTTCTGAGCTCGGAGGAGAAGGTCATAGTAGGAACCCGGGGGCTCTTGTCCAGAGAGAAGGTAAAGCGGAATGGAAGGAGTCCCCGCTTCAGCGCCAGCATTGCCACCGAATCGTCCAGATGGTAGACTTCAAGGGCGGCGGTTTTGAACCGGGACACGAAGTCCCGCAGCGATTCTCCCTCCTTTGGCGCATGGAGAAGAGGCTGTCCGCGACCCTCGGGATTCGCCGGCAAGCATCAAAATGTGCTAGAAAGACCTTTTCCAGCTCCCGAGAGGAGTCGATGCTGTGGGGGACAGGCACGAGTGCCAAGCGCGAGCAGCCTTCCATAGAGTAGCAGGGAAAGCCTTGCAGAGAAGGGCGTCTAAGGCATCTGAACTTGCATCATGGCCTTGTAGCTCTCGAAGTGGTCGAAAGGATTCATCGTACCATCATACAGATCTATCTAGGGGAATCAAAATCTGGAGGGAACGGGCTCTTCCAGTATTCGACGAGTGTAAGGAGGACGGGTGTCATATTCCTCCTCCGGTTGGTTGTTGATCTTCCTGGCGAGCTCGTCTAGTCACCGGTTGTACTCGTCCAGGCGCTCCTCTGCCTGGCGGTTGATTGTCGGGGCCCTCCGAGATGGCTCGAAGGATGAAGAAGAGGAAGATGAAGAAGAAGGAGAAGGATGCGAAAGATGGGATTTCCGCTTTGGTTCCTCCTGGCGGTGCGGCTCTGGAGGAAACTTGCTCGGGCCACCATTGGAGATCGCGGCGCTTGAGAGACTCACGGTGAGGCTTTCTTGGAGAAGCCGATGATCGGCCTCTCGTTGAGGAGAACCTCTCCTTGCAGACTGTTGACTGGCAGGGGGAGCGGTCTGATGCTGGGTGGCCACGGACTGCTGCTGCTGAAGTCCGTGGACCATGGCAGTGAGGGTCTGAACTTGCCGAGTGAGGGTTGCCAGCTGCTCCGCAGCCGGGGCAGCCATCTCTGGTTGAGGGGAAGCAACGGGAGGATCAGCAGCAGGGAGGTTGGTCTCCTGCTGCTTAGCTGGGGGAAGATGCCCCCCAGGGTGACTGACTGAAGCATCCTGAGCTCGTGTCATCACCATTATTGGGAGAGGAAGAGAAAAGAGAAGTATAATGTAGGGTTTGGGCCTTCTTTGCTTTCCTGCTCCCTTCCTGGCGCGCCAATCTGATGACGCCTGATCACTGGTCTTGAACGTCAGGATAAGAGAGCTGCTTAATCCATGGTCCCACGCCTGATTGGATGGCCTACAAAAAGTCCCAAGACTGGAGGGGTGCTCCGGTGGGGACCCTCCGATGCTCAAGTCAGTAACCGGGGTCACAGCGAGGGAGAGCTCAGACGAGCTCAAGGGAGAAAAAATGAGCCCTCAGAAAGAGGGGAGTCCCTTCTGAGTATCAGGGTAGCGAGTATATGAGCTTGTGTACCTTGTTCCTGAGTGGACTTACCCATTTATAGGGGGTTGACACCTGTGCAACCACATGAAGTTCCGTAAGAAAGGAATGTCCGCGGGGTTTATGGGGTTGCGTGAACTTGGGCTGGTTGGTAGGTCATGTCCCATCGAGAGGGGAAAAGCGGTTGGTAAGCTACGTCCCATCAGTCAATGAGGCTGACAGATAGTTAGGTCCAGTCCTATCAGCGGCGTGACCTGTGGGTAGTTGGGTCTGGGGATGCTAGGCGGTGCGGGTCAGAAGGACGGTGGCATGAACAGCCAGGACCATTCTGGGGCCGAGTTGAGGCGGCCTTGACCCTCCGGAGGGCGCCGAGGCCGAGCAAGGCCGACTTGGAGATGCCGAGGCCGAGCGGGGCCGACCAGGGAAGGTCGGAGCCGACTTGGAGATGCCGAGGCCGACCAAGGAAGGTTGAGGCCGACTTGGCCGACTTGAAGATGCCAGAGTGGGGCCGCCTTAAGATTTTGATTTTGCTATAATTGTTCTCGTGGCTACCTCAGCCACATCAAAGGTATAGATTGAACATTGGAAAACAAAGTTCGTTCCGCTTCACTGGACTATTTGTTGGAAGTTATTACGGACAAAGCTAATGTTTTTGTTTTAACAGACTTTATCCTTCATATCTTTTGTTTGGCATGAAACTAGAGGAAATATAATTAAGATAGAAATGGAAATGATTTATTCCAAGTATGAAATTAAGCAAAGAACAGAATGCGTATGTTTATTATGCATAATAGAATTAAAAGAACGGAATCTAAGTCTAATTGATTTTTAAAAATTAATAAAATATATTTTCAAATTTATAATATAAAATCCTAGTATCAATAAATTATAAAGTTAATATAACTAGTTACATTTTAATATTATTTTGATAATATTATATTGTATGTTATGATTTAATATTATATTACAATGAAAGTGTTTATATATGACATTAAATTTAATATTATAATATTAAAATACTACAATTATGATAATATGATGACTATTATAATATTATAACATTATATTATTAAAATTATATTATATTATATATTATATAATAATATATTATGATATTAAATTTAATATTATGAGTAATATGCTATGCATAATATAAGAACAAAGTTGGAATAAAAAAAATATGGCTGATGAGATAGCGGAATGGAATTATGATTCCTAAGTGCAGGTAGTGAATGTCCATTTCCTCGAGTAAAAAATTTGTCATTTCAAATAATGCCAAATCGAACTTTATTTTAGACAATCAAACAATGGAATGGAATTAAAATTGGAATCATCAATCCATTCTAACATTGTTGCTATTAAATTGAACATGGCATTAGTGGTAAAGTTTAGTTTTACTTTTAACAAACTTTGTTCCTTAGTAGTACAAGGGTTAGTTTTTAATCCTAATAATTTTTTTGGGTGGTTCAATAGGTGAATCGTCATAATCGATTCTATTACCATCTCTCTTCTCAAGATTAAAAAAATTAAGTAGCACCAAATATACTTATCAAAAGTCTTCCATCAATTTATATTTGACCATACAAGATTTATGAGAGATCATAAATAGGATAGATACGGTAATACTATTGGATACTTCTAATAATATAGAAGTAAGGAGAAAATGAAAGATTAAAGTTGAAAAGCTCATGCATATTCTTTAAATTAATATAAATGAATATAATCATTAGCATATTCAAATATAAAAGAGTTCAAGAAAGCTTGAGATATTCTTATAACCAAATACTCAAAATCTGAGGCTCAACTTTAAGTTTTAAAGAATGAGCTTGATGTTCTTAAATAAGATTCTAATTTTGTAAAGCATACTAGTAAGGATGTGGTGATAGTTTGTCTTTATGTTGATAACTTAATTGTTATAGGTGCTGATTTTGGTGAGATTCATAGTATTCATGAACAGGTATTTATATAGTTTGAAATGAAAGAACTTGATAAATTAAAATATTTTCTTAGCATCGAATCGAAGTAGCTAAACTCAAAGATGATATTTTATTTATCAAAGAAAATATGTTATTGGTTTATTAAAAAAAGTATGGATTGATTAATTGCAAATATACAGAGACACCAATTAAATAAAATTTAAAGTTAAACTAAGAGGAAGGTAAACTTCTTGATGATGCTAACTTATATAAACAAGTTGTAGGAAATTTGATCTATCTAACTATCACGAAGTTGGATATTTCTTACGTAGTTGTATTATCAATCGATACATATAAAGTTTTAAACAGTTGCATATTAGTGTAATTTTATGGATCCTACAATATATTACTAAGATTATTGATCCTATGATATATTACTAAAATTATTAATTATTATATTTTATATGCTAATAATTCTTCAATTAAGAGTAGGCTTTACAAAAGCAAATTATACCTAGTGATGTGGATATATGTAGATCTATCACTAGTCATTTTTTTTAGTTTAGGATTGAATATTATTCTTAGTACAAAAAAGGAAAGCCTACCATTGCTTTATCTTTTACATGTGTAGTTGTGATGGCAGCATAAGAATTGATTTAGCTCATGAGGTTATTTCTTCATTAGGTCAATACACTAATTATTGTGTTAGGTCATAAGGTTTTTATTTATAGTGATCATGAAAGTACTATCCAATTAGCAAGAAATCTAGTGTTTTATGGACGGATGAAGCATATCAAGTTTGTTATCACTTCCTTAGAGAAAAAATTGTTAAATGAAGTTGATTTGGTTCCAATTTTTACACAGAGTCAATTGATGAATGTTATCACTAAAGGATTGGTAGTCAACCAA
The DNA here is from genome assembly GCA_900491605.1 of Calamus simplicifolius. NCBI lineage: Eukaryota > Viridiplantae > Streptophyta > Magnoliopsida > Arecales > Arecaceae > Calamus > Calamus simplicifolius. The sequence goes on along the minus strand of UESW01004670.1, from coordinate 123,314 downwards.
TTTGAAGCTGTACGAGACAAGCTTAATAATGCTAGCATGGAGTTCATAATAAGTAGTGTTGGAAATCATTATGAATTTCCAAAAAATTAAGATCTTAGCTTTAATAAACTTTATCTTTAAGTGATAAAGATAAGTTTTCAATCCTAATTAAATTTGTCTTTTAATGGTATGGATTCATTTTTAATCCTAACAAACTTTGTAGCGAGTGAATAAGAATCTATTATATATTTAATTAGGAATAGAATAAAAAGTTAAGAATGTTTGTTTAATAATTCTATAATAGAAAAAAAAAAGGGAGAAAGCTCTGAGAATGCACGTAAGAGAGTTGGAACTTGGAAGAGAAAGAGGGACAGCCAAGAATAAGCTTTTAATTTATTATTATTTTAATATATATATATATATTTCTCTTTTGATTTTTTTTTTTTACTATTATTACTTGATTTATATTGGTTATGCTTGAATCTTGGACTAGTGCATTCAAACTACATTGAAAACATATCATTCTACACTATTGTGTTTCTTGCCAAAATGTTTGCTGTTGTTTATAATTGCTCATTGGAATCTAAAACACAATCTTAAACTCATTTTTTGAGTACACGACCTTGAATTCACTCTAAAGTTTTTTTTTTTTTTTCCTCTCTCTGTTTCTAGAGGATACTCTTGAAAAATAACGTCTAAATTCCACGGACGAGTAATTAGTGAGCATTGATGTGGGGTTTCCCAACTAAAAATCGAAGTCTCTCTTTGAAACAGTAGTCCTTACCTTACCCCCTTGGTATTAGGTTGTCGGCATTCGAACAAAGTATTATTTAGTCGGGAATGTGAGATTAGGCTAACAACTACATTCTAAATGAGTAGCTGAAATTAATTATTATTAAACGTGGCTTGCATTTTCTATTTAATACCCAAGGAGTAACAACCCAACCGTCCCTGTTCTTCCGTTCAAACGATCAACCGAGCCAACTCATCGATTTTGATATGTTTTATGTCTCAAAAACTTTTGCTGATTGATAGAATCACAGCATCCTTAAATGCACGGTACGGCACAAGCTTTGGCTTTTTTTTTTTTTTTTTCCAGGGCAACGAAAAAGCGAAGCTCCTTGATGGGTTTCTGTTGGATTCTGACCTCTCTTCTTTTCTCTTCGGGATAAGCTGGCTCGTCATCACTTTCTTCTTCGTCAGCAGGAGATGTACTGGAGGCAGAGATCCAGGGCTCAGTGGATATGTAAGGAGGATCGTAATACCAGATTCTTTCATCAAGCCACTTTAAAGCGGTGTGCCTCTAACAGAATTCGGAGGTTAGTTGATGCGGAGGGCCACAATCTGGAGGATATCCACTCTAGTCGTGAATTGCTTATCTAGTTCTTTCAGCCTAGATGGGCTGAGTCCACTGGTGATGGGGCTCCGGTTGTGCCGGTTCCTGATTCTCGGAAGGTTTCGCCCCAGGAGAATGACATGCTTATCAGGCCAATCTCTGAGGAGGAAATTCGGATGGCTCTTTGGGAGCTTGGTCCGGATAAGGCCCCTGGACCTGATGGATTTCTGCCTTTTTTTTTACCGCCACTACTAGGATATTGTTGGGCACGAGGTGATCCAGGCTATTCAAATTGTGTTCCAGTCTAAGAGTATTCCTTTGGATTGGAACCGGACTTTTATTACTTTGGTGCCTAAGCGTTCAGAGGCTTCTCTCCCACAGCATTTTCGGCCTATTTCTCTATGCACTACTTTGTATAAGGTATGTGCTCGCCTCTTAGCTGGCCGTCTTCGTCTAGTGCTTCCTCGCCTTATCTCTGTTGAACAGGGGGCGTTTATCAGAGGGCGCTCTATTTCAGATAATGTCCTCATTGCTCATGAGTTTATGCATGATCTTCATAGAGCACCGGCTAGTACATGTCTTATGGCGGTCAAGCTTGATATGGAGAGAGCGTATGATAGGTTGAGTTGGGTTTTTCTTCACCGCTCTCTTCAGAAGTTTGGGTTTGATGATTTGTTTATTGAGTGGATCATGGCATGTATCCAGTGGCCTTCATTTCTCTGATCATCAATGGATGCCCGACTGAGTTTTTCTCTTCTTCTGTGGGGCTGAGGCAGGGGTGCCCATTATCCCCTTTGTTGTTTATTTTGGCTGCAGATGATCTTTCCCGTGCTCTTCATCAGGCTCAGCTTGATCGACGGATCGTCCCGTTTATGGCAGGGTGTCAGGGTATTTCGGTCTCCCATCTTCTTTTTGCAGATGACTGTATTCTTCTAGGTCAGGCCTCCATTGATAATGCGGCTTCCCTTCACTCTATTCTCCAGTGCTATTGTCAGGCTTTGGGTCAGAGGGTTAACTCTCTTAAGTCTTCTATATGTTTTAGTCCGAAGACCACCAGATCTACCAGGGAAGCCATTATCAGTTTGTCCGGAATCACTACTCAGACTGACCGATTTATGTATTTGGGGATATCCATTACTGGTAGATGTCCCCGTTGTTCTGACTTTGCTGAGTTAGAGAGGCGAGTCCGTCAGCATATTGAGGGATGGCATGTCACTAGTTTATCTATGATGGCTCGGGTCATCATTATTCGGTCAGTTCTCTCTTCTCTTCCTCTATATCTGCTGTCGAATGCTGCCATTCCGATTACTTGCCTGAGGAGGATTGAGAGATGCTTTAGAGATTTTTTATGGGCCTCTATGCAAGATGGTCATGGAATTCATTTATTATCCTCGGACATAGTATGTATGCCAATCCAAGAAGGAGGTCTCGGAATTCAATCTCTGATTGTTAGAAGAGAAGCTCTTCTTGCCAGACTTGCTTCGCGATTCCTTCTGGAGCCGTAGTGTCTCTGGAGCTCTCTGATGCGAGCTAGATATGGTGAGTGGTCATCCGGTTCGCTCATTCTTCCGGCCCGGGGATCTTCCTCCTTTTGGAAGGAGGTTTGTAGATACGGTCAGTTTATCCAGGATAACATCTCATGGACTATCGGAGATGGTGATTTGATTGTTGTCATTAAGGATACTTGGATTTCTGAGCTCCCTCTATCGCGATGGCCCTCTTTTATTAATATGGAAGCCCCTACCAGTTTAAGGGTTAAGGATTTGATTTCCTTAGATCATTCCTCCTGGGATATTCCGATGGTGTCTGGTTATTTGGGGCGGAGTTGGCTCGGCGGATTCTCTCGTTGCCTATTATGCCTAGTCGCTCTATTGATTCTAGGATCTGGCAGAGATCTTGCCTCTCTAGGGCCCCCTCCAGGGATCTTATGAAGGTGTTCAGACCTCAGTCTCAGCTGTCGAAGGATACTGCGTGGATCTGGAAGCTTCCCATCATGCCCAGGGTTCAGCTATTTATTTGGAAGCTTCTATGGGACTGCCTTCCAACCTGTATCTTTCTATCTCGGAGGGGTCTCTCAATTCAGTCGATTTGTCCCCTCTGTAGGCAGGAAGAGGAGACTTCTGACCACGCTATCTTTCTATATCCCAGAGCTAGTCAGATATGGTATTTGATGGGTTATTCTAGCAGACTGGATGGTGTGGACTCCCCGCGCTCCTCTTTCTTCTATGATATCCGGGAGAGCTCTCAACATCAGCGAGGTCTCTGGGCTGCAACGGCTTATCACATTTGGTTATCGAGGAACCAGCTCATCTTCTCGATCGACAGTATTTCTCCTCATATGACTGTGAGAAAGATTAGAGCGCTGATGGTGGACTTAGCCTGCATTAGTCATGCTGTTGGTTTTGACTCTTCTAGCCACTGGGGTTCCCCTGCTGCTTTGGCAGCGAACCGGCATACGGTTTTCTTTTCTTGGGAGCCCTCCCTCCAGGGGTTGTCAAAATCAACTTTGATGGGAGTGTCCGAGGCAGAGCTGCTGGTTCTGATTTCATCATTCGGGGGCCGTTAGGATATTTGGTGGCGGCGGGTGGTTTTGCTACTCTAGACTCTTCTATCCCACTGGCTGAGCTCTATGCAGCTTGGGCGGATATTTCTTATGTTGTTCGGATTCTCCATACTCATAGGATCATGATTGAGGGGGATTCTATGACGGTTATCTCGTGGCTGCAGAAGGAGGCTTGTTTTGATAATTCCTCTAATCCGATCCTTAGGGATATCTGGTATATCCTGCAGAAGATTGGCACTGTCCAGATCCGTCATATTTACCATGAAGCCAATACGGCGGTGGATTGGGTGGCTGCTTTTGTGGCCAAGCATGCCGGATCATGGGTTTGAAAGCCGGGTGATTCATGTCCTCTTCTTTTATAGCAGATTTGATTCAGATGTTTCTGGGCTGATTCATACTAGACTTGTGTGATCGTCCATTTGTACCCAAAAAATATTGAAGGACACTGAGAACCAAAAAAAAAATTTATGAGATCTTGTTCCAGAGCTGTGCCTTTCTCTCGTATTACTAATTCCCTATAGTGTTTGAATGCTTTATTCCTAATTGGAACAAGGCTTTACTCCATGCTATTCTTTCAAATAAGCATATAAAAAATAATGAATCTTTAAGAATTGAATATTTTGATCAAACATTTTTATTCTAAAATGTGTATTTCATGTTCTCCATAGAATAGATTTATTCTCATATTTCAAAGATAGTGGCTAAATTTTTTTTTTACTATTACCTCTTTTATCGAAAAAAATCATGATATTAAATATAAAAAGAAAAAAAAAGTAACCTTGACTAATCGTTCCTAATATATGTACATAACAATGTCACCGCAAGAAGGTAATGGTATAATCCACTTTTCTTTTTCTAATCATTACTAATATATATACATAACATGTAAACTTTTAATAGATCATAATAATAAATTAATTATAAAAAATAATTTATTTAAGTAATTATATAAATAAATAAATTAATAATTCATTTTTTTCTTATCATTTGATCAGGAATATTTTTAGAATTTTTTTTTAAAAAATTATATATTCCTAATGAAATACAGACTTATTCTCGTGTCATCCAAATACCATTTAAATAATACTAGATGAAATATTAAATTTTAAATTAAATAAAATTTAAAATAATAAAAAAATTAAATTATTTTTTTAAAAAATAATATTTTTATTTCTATAATAACTTTTTTTTGATATTCAAATACTACTTAACGCCAAAGCGGCAAAGGGAGCTGATTTGGTGCCGGTGCCGAGTCCAACAGCCCCTGTGAACGATTGACCTCCCGGAATACCACCAGCACCGGGTGGGTTGCATCCCATCCGCGCGGGTCGTGCCACGCGTGACACGTGACCCACATGATTCTGCGGCCGCGCCGTGGTGATGGCATGTTGCTCGTGCGCCGTGGATGATGGAGTAGTTGGAGGTTCCCTGGAGCCTGGACCGTCTCCATTCCAATATAAACAAGAGAATTTGAAGGTCCTGTCGTGTCGCCAGCCATCTAGACGTTGGGTCAGCTGGCTATTCGAGCTGACGCAGGGACTGTTTTCGGTGGTTAAGATGGCCGCACTCGTCGCACACCGTAACCTACCGCTATTAGGTCTAACATAACTATTTTCGGAGACGGCCAAATAGCTTCAATGGTGGGAGATGGTGAGAGACGTCCATGTCTCACCTAAATTCACATTCTAGAATCCCTCTTCATTTAACTAAGATTATAATTAAGATCTGAATTATTCAGCCGTACGTATGTAACAAGAGAAATGCAATCTAAAGCATTCTAACAAAAGTTGAAAATAATTTACAATGGAGAAACATTTCGTAACTTTGGGTCACAATGATATTCGATCATCTTGAGCTGACATCTTTAAGTATCAACTAATGCACATGAACCCGCTGAAAGAGCTTTGCTTCATTTTTAAGACATGCAAGAAGTTTCTAGGACCGAATATTCCGACAGCTTAAATTAGTAATCAGGATCATAGCTGCAAGCTTGAGGAGGTTTAAAAAGAGAGATCTGAGAATTAGTTGAGTCCCTCCCTTATGTCCTCCTCTTACCTGTTTTATTAGTCTCTTGAGTCTGCATGGCTTTTCACTAAGATAAAAATCTCATGATGGGTTAATGCCTTTACATATAGAATGTCATCTGATGAGCCGCTATTTTTCGGGGCTTATGCTGGAATTGACAATTCTTGTCTTATTAAATCGATAGGAATCAAGGATAGTGGATGAGTTCAGCTTTGCCCATGCAGAGGCTTGTTCGGGAAGCTGTAACAAACCATAAAGATAAGACAAAAAGGGCACCGATGCCGCTCAGGAGCCGAGGCCGCCGAAGAGCTGCCTAGGAACCGCTTATGTAGCTGGGGCCGCTTAGGAATCGCCTCGAACCATCTAGGGACTGCTTCTGTAGGCCACCTAGGGACTGATTCTGTAGCTGGGACCGCTTAGGAACCGCTTTAGGCTGCCTAGGGACCGCTTCTGTAGTTGGGGCCACCTAGAAACCGTCTCGGGTCGCCTAGAAACCGCTTCTGTAGCTGGGGCCGCTTAGGAACCGTTTCAGACCGCCTAAGGACCGCTTATGTAGCTGAGGCTACCTAGGACCGCCTCAAGTCGTCTGGGGACTGATTTTGTAGCTGGGGCCGCTTAGGACCGCTTCGAGCTGCATAGGGACCGCTTATGTAGCTGGAGCCGCCTAGTAACCGCCTTGATCGCATAGGAACTACTTCTGTAGCTGGGGCCGTCTAGGAACTGCCTCGGGACCGCTTTGTAGCTGAGGCCGCCTAGGAACTGCTCGGACTGCATAGGGACCATTTCTGTAGCTAGGGCCACCGTCAGGTAACTTTTAGCTGTTAATTATCATGTGGCTTTTATCAATCATATCAGGTCATATTGGGTTGGGTAACGAATAGATGTCACATAGGACGAGGTTCAATCGTGTTACACATTTTATATAGATTCTCATTAAAAATAATAATGGCTTGATGGATCCATAAACTGTAATTAAGTAGAATCACTAGATCTTGATTAAAAAAAATATGGCATGTGGACATGCATGCACTGATCATTTGCATCGTTGTGATCACCAGCGTCCAGATTTGACTTCGTTTGATTGGCCAAGGAATCAAATATGGGTCCGTTGCGATGTTATAATTCTTTGATCAAATTGCGCGTGCTTCTTGTGCGAGCAAAGTCAAATTGATACAAAAATCGATCGGGCAGCGGCTGAAGCAGGTGGGACAATAAAAACTTAAAATATAACTGGATGTATAAGAATAAAGAACCATTCAAAGGTGGTGAATTAAGACAATAAAAACTTAAAATAAACTGGATGTATAAGAATAAAGAACCGTTCCAAGGTGGTGAATTAAGACAATAAAAATATAATGTTATGACGGCCAGATGCCAAACCAAACGATCCACCGAAATAAGGCAGTTTGGATGCCTCTACAATTCTCTCGTCTCTATACCAAAGTTCTTATCCCTGTTAATTTAGAGCTCATCACGTGTCGACGTCCCAGAGCTGAAATAAAACAATATGGATCACCACCTCATAACTATTGAAAATATTTAAGTAATTCAAAATTTGAAAACTTTAATTAACTATAAATCCTAGTTTTAAGCAATATAAAATTTAGGGTTATTAATGGTTAAGGATTGTATTTTATCTCTCCCCTCTCTGATCAATTACGAATGCATTTCTAACTTTTTTGTAAGTATGAGGACGACATCAACCATCTTATAATTGATCTCATGATGAAGAGGTATGATACTTAATATGTCTTACGAAAAGATATGATGAATGCCTCCTTATATGATATCATTAAAATTATTTATGAGGAGAAACATTACATCCAATCGAATTAATTTGATAAAATAATGCATCTCATTACATTTTTATTAATAAGATTAAATCCAAAGGACTGAAATATTGGCTATTAGATGATGAGATATAGATGAATTCAATTAAAGAATGCCTAAACATCCATTCATGAATAGCTCTTTATAAATTGGAAATCAAATCAATCACATTTAAGAGCCATTAATCCTGTTGAGATTGGGTCAACTTGAGTCGTTCTTTAAGCATTCAAGAATAAAAAGATTGATCACATAAAGAGAGTTTTTTTTTTAATTATTTGCTGATTTTATTGCTGCTAGATTTAGCTTGATCAATCCATCTAATTCTCCTTCGTTAAAGTGTACTTCAAGAAGAATGCATAGTGATTCATTATATTTTAAGAGTAGATCATTGTTAACTATTATATTTAAGAGTAGATTATTGCTAACTATGTTCACCTTAATGGACGAATTCTACTTGAAAAGAGCACTATCCACATAGCTCAAATCGAGTAACATCATTTTTAATTATTTATTTATTTCTGTGAGAGCAAAAAAAACCTTTTAAAGTAACCATTCGTTACCAAAAAATCCAAATAGAGTCAACGTTCCTCTTTCTCATCCTTCTCCTTTTTTTTTTTTTCTATGTTCTATTCTTTCTTTTCTCAATAATTTTTTATCGCTATGAGAAAGGAAACTCTGAAGCTTCTTACGTCTTCGCTGAGCACACTAAATCAAGTGGCAAAATCTTCAACTGAGTTTATGCTTTATTAGTTTCTCTTGTTAGTGCAACAGCTTAGAAAAAACATCAACAAAATATTCTCATCAAAATCCTCTCGAGCTTCAGCCCTCTCTAAAATAATTCTTTTTACTTTTGAATAGCTCCTATTCATACTCTTCTTTGTGATAGGACTAGTTAACAAGCCCATGGGTAATAAAAATAAAAATTTTTGAACATTTTTCTAGACGACCATCTTCGACGGCCTTTCTAAGCGGCTTAGTTCCTAGGCAGCCTTGCTGGCCTATTGGGTTTTTCTTCAAAGACGCAGCGGGCATTTAATTCTGTTCACAGCTTTGCTCTCTGTTGAAATAAGTGCCCGTCATAATGAAGAGAGAGAACAAGTAGGAAAAATAGTTTTCTTCAAAGACGCAGCGGGCATTTAATTCCGTTCACAGCTTTGCTCTCTGTTGAAATAAGTGCCCGTCATAATGAAGAGAGAGAACAAGTAGGAAAAATAGCTATGTGATGTGACCGCCTTTTTGTTATTAATGTCCCATAGGCAAATCAATGGGCAGCGTTTAATGATACAGAACCAAAAGGAAATCCTGCGGCCTATTCCTCAACGGCCTCCTTAACAATCCTAGGCGGCCTTTCATCCTAAGCGGAAGAAGTCCTAAGCACCCCCTCCTTAACAATCCTAGGCGGCCTTTTATCTTAAGCGGCCCCCCCTCACAATAATTCTAGGCGGCCTTTCATCTAAGCAGCGGCGGCCTTTCATCTTGAGCGGCCCCCTCCTTAACAATCTTAGGCGGCCTTTCATCTTGAGCGGCCCCCTCCTCACAATAATTCTAGGCGGCCTTTCATCTTAAGCGGCCCCCTCCTCACAATAATTCTAGGCGGCCTTTCATCTTGAGCGGCCCCTCCTTAACAATCTTAGGCGGCCTTTCATCTTAAGCGCCCCCCTCCTAACAATAATTCTAACAATAATTCTAGGCGGCCTTTCATCTTGAGCGGCCCCCTCCTTAACAATCTTAGGCGGCCTTTCATCTTGAGCGGCCCCTCTCACAATAATTCTAGGTGGCCTTTCATCTTAAGCGCCCCCTCTCTTAGGCGGCCTCCTTAGCGCCCCCTCACACAATAATTCTAGGCGGCCTTTCATCTTAAGCGGCCCTTTCCTCACAACAATTCTAAGCGGCCTCTTCCTCGACGGCCTTCTCAGGCATTTATGTGCCAAGGCATTTATAGGTCTTATAAAGGCCCTCGCTCCAAGGCATTTATTGGAGGGCATTCAATAGAATAGAGCATTTAATGTCAAGTCATGGACCACGAAGAGAAAGAGACAGCGGAGGAAGTCCTAAGTGGCCTCTTCCTCCGCGGCCTTCCTCAATGGCCCTCTTTAACAATCCTAGGCGGCCTTCCATCTTAGGCGGCAGTCCTAGGTGGCCTTCCTCAACGGCCATCCTAGGCGGCCTTTCTAAGCGGTCATCCTAGGCGCTTTGTTTCAGACTCCAAATGCCACCACGACGATGACTCGCATTTATGTGCCGGGGCTTTTATGGTCTTATAAAGGCCACATGCATTTATGGTTGCCACGATTGACTCCCTTTTTGGCACCATGCATGCACGTTAATGTGCTTCGGTAATAACTTCGGGACGTCTTCATCTTAGGCGGTCCCGAAAGCTTCTCCCAGCTAGGCGGCTCTCGAGCAATCCTAGGCGGCCCCCGACACTCCTATGACGGCGGCCCCGAGCGTTCCCAGGCGGCCGCACCGGTCCCAAGCGGCCCCTATTTTCTACCACGAGCATCCTAGCCGGCCTCATGCGCGCACAGGTCCGAACAATCCCAGGCGGCCACAGTGATCCCAAGAGGCCCTTGGCGGCTCCCGAGCAGTCCTAGGCGGCCCCGGCCTCAGTCGATAACGGCCTCGCCGGACCTAAGTCCCCAGCGGCCCTTCCTTAGTGGCTTCCAACTCGGACACGCGCGGGCCCTACAGTGACTGTTCACCACGTCATCTTCTGGATTAATAAATTATGGCCACTTACTTTAATGAGATAATTAAGTGGTCATCTGTCTCTGACAAGATGGCGCCTAAAGCTCTGACATTCCACTAAGAGGTAAGCTTTATCGAAAGTTATCATTCATCATAAAAGTCTTGACAGGTGGCGGCATTTGGGCCTCACAGATGTCAGCCCTGACATTTCACCCACCAAAAGTACTCAGTCATCATGACACTTCAGCCACTCAGACTAAATGAGCCCCAAAAGTCATGGTCCATCATGAGGCCCCACGTGACTCATTCCCACTAGATGACAAAGATTCAAACTTCTCAAGCAAGCTACACAGAGTACAATGGTGAATAAAGAAGGTAAGAGGTAACTCAAAAAGGACTCAACACGCTCATTCTGAGCCTCTCACTCTTTCTCTTTCGAGCTTTCTCAAGCTCACGGCTGTTGCCCAGAGCACTAACTTGAGCGTCGGAGGGTCTGCCGGAATACCCGGCGTGGGACTTCTTGCAGGCTTTGAAGACAAAGGAAGGGCTCTGATATTTCTGTGGGGGAACGGTCGACGCTCAAGGAGGCCGACTCAAAGTGACCGGGCATCAACAGATTAGCGCGCCAAGAAGGGGGGCACGCACTGCAGGAAAGAAAGCTCTGTCTTCCTGAGCTATAAGCCTTTGTCCCCTTTAAGATAGCCATGGTGGCGATGCGCATACTGAAGGTCCTCACCAATCATGCTGGGGGGCATTCACATCATACTGAGCAGCAGAGGATCACTCTCTCTGCTCCTCCTTCACCACCAGCCTCAGCTGCTCTAATTAACCAACTGGCCATCCTCAATCAACAAGTTCAAGCCTTGAATGCAGCAGTTCATAAGCCGCAGAAGCAACGCTCGGTGGCCATTCAGCAGCAGCCCAAGCTTCTCACATCGCTCGTGATAGCTGCACCAGTTAGTTAGAGATTCACCTACGGGAAATCTCCTCATAGAGAAGCTTATCGCCATCAAGCTTCATCTAAGCACCGCCACTACGAAGCTTTCAAGAGACTGCGGTCTCCTTTCTTCTTCTCATCTCCTGAGTCATCTTGAGAGGACCTTAATCATGGGATGAGGAGGCATCTGGATGAACAATACTGGGCGGCTAGAAGAACTTAGTCAAAGGCTCAATAATCAATCGGAGGTAGATTGCAACATGGTCAAAAGAATAATTTTCAAAAAGGGGCGAACTTGGGACATTATCCATACCCCGTCACTCCAAGCATTTGTAGGCATTTTAATTTCTAGTGGTAGTAGGCCAAGAGGTGTTGATGCAATTAATGCAAGGTGAAAGATGAAGATAAAAGCTTCGACTACTGACTCTACCAAAACCCTCTCTGTTCCTCTCTCTTCTTATCTATTGCACCCAAGAGCCAAACCGAGCCTGAGCCCTCTTGCAGATTCGGTTCCAGCTGCTCTCAGACTTCAGCACTGAGGGTGACCAATTCCTTCAAAGGAAAAACACTACGCAAGGGCGAAAAGCTATGAAAGAGGAGTCAGGATGTAAGCCTCTGGATCAAAAGCGGGATGAGCTCAAATCAGTGTACGTAGACACAAGCTTGTGGAGGAGGTAGGAGAGCTTGCAAAGGATTTCCCTTACATGCATAACGTCGAAGAAGATTTTGAGCAATTGAAGGCTTCTGAGGATTGTTCCAGTTACTTGGGAGGGAAATCAAATTTCGGAAAAAGATCTTTGCAACTTCTCCACCACTTCAAAAAACCGAGAATCTGAAACCAAAAGTCGCTAGATTCCAATACTCTGACTGCGGCAAAAGAAACTAATAGGGAGAGTATCCAAAAAAAAAAAAGAAAAGAAAAAAACCCTCATATATTAAATGATGCTGGTGGACATCTGATGAGGGAAGAGTTAGCATCCTCAGCAATGGACAAGTGATGACGCCCAAGCGAGGACAGACCACTAGCGGGCTGAAGTACCCAGGTCAGCAGCAGGGGACCAATTTCTCCAAAAGAAAAGCTCCCAAGCCCTTAATCGACACCAAACACAATGCAAAGGCAAAAAGCCTTGAAAGCTAAGTATGCCACACTCTGAGAATAAAGTTTCTTTTCATATAATCCAGCATATTTCTTTTTATTTGACTTTCTAACCCCTCAGCGCCCCAAGGGACACAGACACCCCGGACCGGCACAAGAAACCCTCCGGAGGTTCAAGCCCTGTGTCCTAAGTGGCCCTGAGCTAAACCCCTGTGGCAATGCTGTACAAAAAAAAATAATAATAAAGAAGAAGTTTTTTCATTTAATTTCTCAAAAAACCACTCGGGCCAGCCAAGCGACCGCCGAGGTAGTTTTTCGGTAGCCCCACGATCATAAGGACACCCCCGGATCGGTGTGAGAAACCTCCGAGGAGGTTCAAGTCCTATGGTCTCGGTGGCTCCGAGTCAAACTCCCGGACCGGCCGAGCGACCCCTGAAATATTTTCAAAATGACTTTAGTGGTCCCGAGATCATAGATACCCCGGGCCGGCCAAGAAACCCCCGAGGCGGTTTTATTTTTACCCCATCAATAAAGGTCACCCTTCGGGGTTCAAAAGGAACCTGAGTCTGGTCCCATCACAGCGACTCTCAAGTCACCCTCCGGGGTTAAAGGCTCCCGAGCATGGTCCCATCACAGCGACTCTTGGGTCACCCTTCGGGGTTCAAAAGGAACCTGAGCCTGGTCCAAGCACCCTCAGGTCACCCTCCGGGGTTAAAGGCTCCCGAGCATGGTCCCATCACAGCGACTCTCGGGTCACCCTTCGAGGTTCAAAAGGAACCTGAGCCTGGTCCAAGCACCCTCAGGTCACCCTTCGGATTAAAGGCTCCCAAGCATGGTCCCATCACAGCGACTCTCGGGTCACCCTTCGGGGTTCAAAAGGAACCTGAGCCTGGTCCAAGCACCCTCAGTTCACCCTCCGGGGTTAAAGGCTCCTGAGCACGGTCTCATCACAGCGACTCTCGGGTCACCCTTCGGGGTTCAAAGGCCCTTAAACGGTTTTATTGCCGCCTCGTTGGCTCTATCTCTCATCCTCAGCGACATCAGTGTAGCTCCATCAGCTCCATGTAAGGCCCCTAGCCGGCCCTCGGGCTGGTCCTAGGTGGCCACAAGTATGTTAGGCCCCTAGCCGGCCCCCGAGCTGGTCCTAGGCGGCCACAAGTATGTAAGGCCCCTAGCCGGCCCTCGAGCTATTCCTGGGCGGCCATAGTTATGTAAGGCCCCTAGCCGGCCCCTGAGCTGGTCCTAGGCGGCCACAAGTATGTAAGGCCCCTAAACGGCCCTCGAGCTGGTTCTAGGCAGCCACAAGTATGTTAGGCCCCTAGCCGGCCCTCGAGCTGGTCCTAGGCGGCCACAAGTATGTTAGGCCCCTAGCCGGCCCTCGGGCTGGTCCTAGGCGGCCACAAGTATGTTAGGCCCCTAGCCGGCCCTCGGGCTGGTCCTAGACGGCCACAGCTATGTCAGGCCCCCAGCCGGCCCTCGGGCTGGTCCTGGGCGGCCACAGCTATGTCAGGCCCCCAGCCGGCCCTCGGGCTGGTCTTAGGGGGCCATAGCTATGTCAGGCCCCTCGCCGGCCCTCGGGCTGGTCTTAGGCGGCCACAGTTATGTTAGGCCTCTCGCCGGCCCTCGAGCTGGTCCTAGGCGGCCACAAGTATGTTAGGCCCTAGCCGGCCTTCGAGCTGGTCCTAGGTGGCCACAAGTATGTTAGGCCCCTAGCCGGCCCTCGGGCTGCTCTTAGACGGCCACAAGTATGTTAGGCCCCTAGCCGGCCCTCGGGCTGGTCCTAGGTGGCCACAAGTATGTTAGGCCCCTAGCCGGCCCTCGGGCTGGTCCTAGGCGGCCACAGCTATGTCAGGCCCCCAGCCGGCCCTCGGGCTGGTCCTGGGCGGCCACATTTATGTTAGGCCCCTAGCCGGCCCTCGGGATGGTCCTAGGTGGCCACAGTATGTCAGGCCCCCAGCTGGCCCTCGGGCTGGTCCTGGGCGGCCACAGTTATGTTAGGCCCCTAGCCGGCCCTCGAGCTGGTCCTAGGTGGCCACAAGTATGTTAGGCCCCTAGCCGGCCCTCGAGCTGGTCCTAGGCGGCCATAAGTATGTTAGGCCCCTAGCCGGTCCTCGGGCTGGTCCTAGGCAGCCACAAGTATGTTAGGCCCCTAGTCGGCCCTCGAGCTGGTCCTAGGTGGCCACAAGTATGTTAGGCCCCTAGCCGGCCCTCGGCTGGTCCTAGGTGGCCACAAGTATGTTAGGCCCCTAGCCGGCCCTCGGGCTGGTCCTAGGCGGCCACAGTTATGTTAGGCCCCTAGCCGGCCCTCGGGCTGGTCCTAGGCGGCCACAGTTATGTTAGGCCCTCAGCTGGCCCTCGGGCTGGTCCTGGGCGGCAACAGCTATGTCAGGCCCCCAGCCGGCCCTCGGGCTGGTCCTGGGTGGCCACAGTTATGTTAGGCCCCTAGCCGGCCCTCGGGCTGGTCCTCGGCGACCACAATGTTAGGCCCCTAGCCGGCCCTCGGGCTGGTCCTAGGCGGCCACAAGTATGTCAGGCCCCTAGCCGGCCCTCGGGCTGGTCCTAGGCGGCCACAAGTATGTCAGGCCCCTAGCCGGCCCTCGGGCTGGTCCTAGGCGGCCACAAGTATGTCAGGCCCCTAGCCGGCCCTCGGGCTGGTCCTGGGTGGCCACAGCTATGTCAAGCCCCCAGCCGGCCCTCGGGCTGGTCCTGGGCGGCCACAGTTATGTCAGGCCCCTAGCCGGCCCTCGGACTGGTACTGGGCGGCCACAGCTATGTTAGGCCTCTAGCCGGCCCTCGGGCTGGTCCTAGGCGGCCACAGTTATGTCAAGCCCCCAGCTGGCCCTCGGGCTGGTCCTGGGCGGCCACAGTTATGTTAGGCCCCAGCCGCCCCTTGGGCTGGCTTCGAATGGCCTCAACATATAACCCAAAAAGGGCATGGACGCCCTGAACCAGCATAAGAAATTCTCGAAGGTTTAAACTTGGATTCTAGGTGGTCCCGAGCCAAGGCCCGAGGCCAGCTTGGCACCTAATGCTTTTGGAATCAGCACCAGCTCTATCTATCAACCTCAACAGCTCTATCACAGCCTTAGTGGCTCTATCCCTCTGTCCCAGCGGCATCATTACGACCTTAGCGGAATTATTATAGCCTTAGCGGCTCTATCGCTCTGCCTCATCGGCTCTATCGACCTCAACGGTTTTATTGCAGCCTCGTTGGCTCTATCTCTCAGCCTGCGTTAGTGCAACTCCATTAGCTCTATTTTTGCCTTGCCAACTAGTTGACGAGCATCTCCCCCCCCCAAAAAATTGGGCGTACATTGCTTTAAGTGGCGGGCACAAGGTAATAAACCTACCCCCAATATTACTTAAAAATTTTTTACACTCCTTTAGCTTGGTTAGTGTAGGACCTATAAGCTCAAGGAGTGTAGGGGGCATCTAATAGGACCAGTTAACAGGCCCATGGGTAATAAAATAGAAATTTTTGAATAATTTTCTAGGCGGCCATCTTCGGCAGCCTTCCTAAGCGGCTTAGTTCCTAGGCGGCCTAGCTGGCCTATTGGGTTTTTCTTCAAGGGCGCAGCGGGCATTTAATTCCATTCACAGCTGTTGAAATAAGTGCCCGTCATAATGAAGAGAGAGAACAAGTGGGAAAAATAGCTATGTGATGTGACCGCCTTTTTGTCATTAATGTCCCATAGGCAAATCAATGGGCAGCGTTTAATGATACAGAATCAAAAGAAAATCTTGCGGCCTATTCCTCAACGGCCCTCCTTAACAATCCTAGGTAGCCTTTCATCCTAGGCGGAGGAAGTCCTAAGCGGCCCCTCCTTAACAATCCTAGGCGGCCTTTCATCCTAGGCGGAGGAAGTCCTAAGCGGCCCCCTCCTTAACAATCCTAGGCGGCCTTTCATCATAAGCGGCCCCCTCTTCACAATAATTCTAGGCAGCCTTTCATCTTGAGCGGCCTCCTCCTCACAATAATTCTAGGCGGCCTTTCATCTTAAGCGGCCCCCTTCTCACAATAATTCTAGGCGGCCTTTCATCTTGAGCGGCCCCCCTCCTTAACATCTTAGGTGGCCTTTCATCTTAAGCGCCCCCCTCCTCACAATAATTCTAGGCGGCCTTTCATCTTAAGCGGCCCCCTCTTCACAATAATTCTAGACAGCCTTTCATCTTGAGCGGCCCCCTCCTTAACAATCTTAAGCGGCCTTTCATCTTGAGCGGCCCCCTTCTCACAATAATTCTAAGCGGCCTTTCATCTTGAGCGGCCCCCTCCTTAACAATCTTAGGCGGCCTTTCATCTTAAGCGCCCCCCCTCCTCACAATAATTCTAAGTGGCCTTTCATCTTAAGCGGCCCCCTCCTCACAACAATTCTAAGCGGCCTCTTCTTCGACGGCCTTCTCAACGACATTTATGTGTCGAGGCATTTATAGGTCTTATAAAGGCCCTCGCTCCAAGGCATTTATTGGAGGGCATTCAATAGAATAGAGCATTCAATGTCAAGTCACAGACCACGAAGAGAAAGAGACAGCGGAGGAAGTCCTAAGCGGCCTCTTCCTCAACGGCCCTCCTTAACAATCGTAGGCGGCCTTCCATCTTAGGCGGCAGTCCTAGGCGGTCTTCCTCAATGGCCTTTCTAGGCGGTCATCCTAGGCGCTTTGGTTTCAAACTCCAAATGCCACCACAACGATAACTCTCTATCGCATTTATGTGCCGGGGCTTTTATGGTCTTATAAAGGCCACGTGCATTTATGGTTGCCACGATTGACTCCCTTTTTGGCTCCATGCATGCACGTTAATGTGCTTCGGTAATAACTTTGGGACGTCTTCATCTTAGGCGGTCCCGAAAGCTTCTCCCAGCTATGTGGCTCCCGAGCAATCCTAGGCGGCCCCGACACTCCTATGACAGCGGCCCCGAGCGTTCCCAGGCGGCCGCACCGGTCCCAAGCGGCCCCTATTTTCTACCACGAGCATCCTAGCCGGCCTCATGCGCGCACAGGTCCGAACAATTCCAGGCGGCCACAGTGATCCCAAGAGGCCCTTGGCGGCTCCCGAGCAGTCCTAGGCGACCCCGGCCTCAGTCGATAACAGCCTCGCCGGACCTAAGTCCCCAGCGGCCCTTCCTTAGTGGCTTCCAACTCGGACATGCGCGGGCCCTACAGTGACTGTTCACCACGTCATCTTCTGGATTAATAAATTATGGCCACTTATTTTAATGAGATAATTAAGTGGTCATCTGTCTCTAACAAGATGGCGCCTAAAGCTCTGACATTCCACTAAGAGGTAAGATTTATCGAAAGTTATCATTCATCATAAAAGTCTTGACAGGTGGCGGCATTTGGGCCTCACAGATGTCAGCCCTGACATTTCACCCACCAAAAGTACTCAGTCATCATGACACTTCAGCCACTCAGACTAAATGAGTCCCAAAAGTCATGGTCCATCATGAGGCCCCACGTGACTCATTCCCACTAGATGACAAAGATTCAAACTTCTCAAGCAAGCTACACAGAGTACAATGGTGGATAAAGAAGGTAAGAGGTAACTCAAAAAGGACTCAACACGCTCATTCTGAGCCTCTCACTCTTTCTCTTTCGAGCTTTCTCAAGCTCATGGCTGTTGCCCAGAGTACTAACTTGAGTATCGGAGGGTCTCCGCCGGAATACCCGGCCGTGGGACTTCTTGCAGGCTTTGAAGACAAAGGAAGGGCTCCGATATTTCTGGGAGAACGGTCGATGCTCAAGGAGGCCGACTCAAAGTGATCGGGCATTAACACTTTGCATAGGCTTGTAATCTTGTACATTTTTTTTTTAATAAACATACTTTCTTAATAAAATTAAGATCAATTCCCCTAACTTATGATGTTTTTTTCTTTTTTTAGATAGTGTTTGGTAGCCCAAAAGCTATCCCTGGATAAATGTACAGGATAACATTTATCCAGAGGATAGCTAGGAATAAGCATCTTTTTAAAATTACAAGTATGCCATCAAGGGATAACTTTAATTGTTCCTGAGTTTCCCTATGGAATAAGTTTAGGGGATAATCCATGTTTAGCCTTGGTTAAACTTTTTCAGACTTATCGTTTCTAGCTATAGTATTTGAAATAAGAAAAGCTTGGATATTTCCTTATTTTCCATATCAAACACTGTCTTGATGGAGCTTATTCTTTTTCTTGTCATGGATGTCCTGGCTTCCCCAATTCTTTTACCGTAACGTCCACATCGGACATTCGACAAACCATCATATAAATGGGCAAAAAATTAATAATCTGGCGAGAGTTATCTCAATGGCTATGTCTGAAACCATGGTCTTAGGGTATTTGGAATGAACCGAACTCTTGGATAACTTTAGGTCAATAACGTAGTATTTTACCTTTGGTCAATAAGATAACTTTTGCGATGGAAACAGTCAGAAAAGTCATGCGCCGCAATCATTTCTACTTTGCCATCTGTCACTTCTACCTCACCTTCATAACTTTTCTTATCCTCCTTTTCTTTTCTGTTCTTCCTTTGCCCTCAAATAAAATTGAGGAAAGATTAGCATCAACTTTTCTAAGCAGCAGCGTTTTGCATTCAAACTCTTGATATGAGTCCTAAAAATGAATAAAATTTACTTTTCTATGTTATCTCCAAAACAAAGCTAGCGTAGACCTAGTCTTGATTAAAAACCAATAATTTTATCATACCAAATATATTTAAGGATACATCAGTGGCAGCAGAACCATGTATTTTCATGCATAATTATTTCTCATTCAATCTACTCAGGAAAAGAATTAACGGTTCAGAATTTGATGCAAAAGATGATCAGGGGCATCAAAAATCAAAGGCCTTCTAAAGTGCTCGTAAAATTGTTTCTCGTTTGGGCGAGGACGTGCTCGGTCAAATGCCTGACAGGTGGAGACAGCGAAATGGTGTCTCTTTGCCTGTTGGGGTCGGTGAGAACGCCAGGGACGAGCCTTTTGCCGCACCCGAAAGACATGGCAATATTTCGCAGCTCTCGAGCGGCGGGCACGCCACCCCCAAAAGCCTGCCACGTTTATACCTCGAAAACGTAGCCGATGGTAACCACAAGCTCAGCGGCACCGACACCGAGCGAGTCGCGTGTCAGAGAGGGAGAGATATTTAAAGGCTCCATGCCCTTTGATCGGATGATATCATGATAAAAGAATAGGAAAGAGTAGCGGTAACGCTCCTGCGATAACAACCACCGCTCACGCTTTACGTCGAGCATTTTGCACGCTTCCCAATTTCGGAGGTGGGTGGGGAAGCCTCCCAGCCAAATTTTCGTTGACCGCATCTTGTTGACTTTATGAGATATGATTTACTCTAAAAATAATATTTTAAAAATTAAATCGATCAACGAACTGATTTAACGTTTGGATTGTCTATTGTTCGATCAGATAAATCATTTTAATCGAATCAAATAATATTATAATTAATTTTTAATTTAATATATAAAATAATAAAATATAAATATAATTTAAATAAAAAATAAAAAAAATTAAAAATGAATTGAATCGATTCGAAATTCGATCGATTTAATAATTTTTTTGATTTTCATAAGATCTTATAAAAGTTAACTTTAATAATAAAATTAGACCGAATTGATGATAGATTCTCAATTGAACCTATTGATCCGATCCGATTTTTAAAATATTGCTAAAAATATAAGCATATCTTTCATAAACAAATATATATATATATATATAGTAAATATTTTTTTAATCCATATTATTAATAAGGATAAAAAGAATAAAAATTTTAAGAGTACTATTATGCGTGGCAGATATGGTAGTTGGATTTCTGGATCGATTGTTAGTATCCCCCGCGGATATCTTGCTTATCGCGTGCTATTTGCCAGGCTGCGCCTACTATTATGACTGATATCCATTATGATAGGAGATGGGATTTTCGTTGATGTCTTTCAAGATACTGGATAGCTGATATTCCCTTATCTCGTTGGCCGACCTTTATCAGCTTTGAAGTTGAACCCCTCTCTGCCTCTGCTTGTTTCATCTTTGATTTGCCAGGAGAATGCTGGTTGGAACGCTCCTATGGTGTCTCATTTATTTGGGGCAGAGCTTGCTCATAGGATTCTTGTCATGCCTCTTCCTCATTCTGCTGGCCCGGATATTAGACTGTGGCGTCAATCCTATCTCCCTTGCGCCCCCTCTAGGGATCTTGTGGCCCGCTTCCGCTCTCGGTCTTCGGGCCTTATTGATGTTGCTTGGATCTGGTGCTTACCAGTTCACCCTAGAATCCAGCTCTTCTTGTGGAAGATAAAGTGGGATCGCCTACTACCTGTTCCCTTCTGGCTGATCGTGGCCTCTCGATATTGCCTCTCTGTCCGATATGTGGGTTACAGGATGAATCTGTTGATCATGTCCTATTCTTGTGTCCTCGTGCGACTCAGATATGACAGTTGACCCATTTACTCCTTAGGTGTTGGAAGATGGACCTATCCGATTTTCCTTCCTGCAAGCTATACGTCTGCTCACCCAGTATGGTTCCTGCTCTGTGGGTGTTTTATCCGCCTATTTCGCTTATTACATTTGGCTGACCCGGAACAAAATTATCTTTGCTGAGGAGACGGCCTCACCCGAGGCGATTATCCGTCGTGCTCTCTTTCATGCCAAGGAGTACATTCGCTGTCATCTTGGTGTTCACACTGACGGGCCTGGACACTGGGACTCCCCTGCTTGCTTGGCATGCACCGTTCTACGGTCTTCGTCTCTTGGGAGCCCCCGGGTTATGTCAAAGTGAACTTTGATGGTTATATTTCTGATCGTTATGCTGGTTCTGGGTTTATCATTCGTGAGTCTGAGGGACAGTTACTTGCTGCTGGAGGTCATAGCTCTATAGACATTTCGGTCCCTATGGTTGAGCTTCATGTTGCATGGACTGGTATCACTCATGCTGTTTGCCATTTGGGCTATCGTCGGTTGATCATTGAAGGTGACTCCCTTTCGATTATCAGGTGGATTAGGCGGGATGTGGATTCTTATTCTTCTCTAAATCCCCTGATTAGAGATATCAGAGTCTCTCTTCAGTCTACTAGTGCCTTGAGATTCATCATATATATTGGGAAGCCAACGCTGCGGCTGATTGTGTTGCTTCTATTATTGCCCACCATCCCGGTCAGTGGATTTGGCAATTTGGTGTCCCTTGTCCTCTAACAAAAAAAAGATTAATTATTAATATGTTATTTAAAATTTATATAGTCACAATGTTTAAGATCTAAATAATATCTTTGATCAAAATAAAAAAAATTTAAAAAAATAGTTTCAAAAACTTTTTATTTGTTAAGAAAAATCTAGATATCATAATACGTGGGATACAAATAAATATAAAAATTAAGTAGAAAAATTTAAAAAAGTGCAAGACATATAAATTAATATGATTCAATTATTGACTTACGTACGTATCATTGACGAAACAATGCAAAGGAAATTCTGCTATCAAAAAGTAAAATATTAAATAATATAAGGCTCTTATAAAATCCTAACATGAATACTCTCAATCTCTTGTTAACTTTCTAAATAATTATTTTATATAGGTCCGAATTGCAGAGGCTTCATTCCAGCATCTCCAACAAGGTCTGTGGTGGTAGCATAACGCTCGGGTCTACCATTTGCTTTGCTTAGTAATCTTAATGGACTTATTGAATTTGTTGATAAATATTACACCAAATCATTATTTGGATCTACCATATTTTCCCTTTATAAAAGAAAAAAAGGGTAATAAAAAAATAATAAAAATTGTTATTTGCTTAAATTATCAACAACTAATTAAGAACACGTAGATTTTAATCAAATAAAAAAAAAATTTGCTGTGTGAAATAGAAGCTTGAATATAATTTAGAAAACAAGACCTCATTGTTAAGCAGCTAAATTATTGATATAGATCACTGTTTTCTTATAGACAATCACTAATAATATACGTTCACAAAGATTTTCTGTTAAAATCGCTAAGAGCCGTGGTTTTAGACCATGACGTGGACCAGGAAGAGATGAGAGCAATTCGGGACACCATTCACGTGCATGCATGCATGTAAACATGGCAGAGAAACGCAAGGACACTTCAACTTGTTAAATAACGCGTTGGACATGTGGAGATTATTATATAATCCTTCGTCTCTAATAAGAGACTTCCTACCAGCTGGCTCTTCAATTATCCATCTCCTTTCTCCAATCTGATTCCTTTTGACTTATAACATAGAACTCAACTTCTTCTGTTAAAAAAAAAAAAAGAAAGAAAAACGTGATAATTTGGTTGATAGAGTGAGTTTTTTTATGTAGATTTAATGGCATGAATGGCCTGGGCAATGGCAGTTGAGGCATCCAGTTCAAAACAAACAGCTGGTTGGCCATTGCTCCGTCCACCAAAGAAAAGGCAAGGAGCCACGCCTTGTGAACCCTCCATGTTGAAGAGATTATAATATATTTTGAATGATAAAAGATAATAACTGATTCGATAGATAAGTCTTTGATCATGAATTGAAAGAGAATCTGAAGATCTAGACCATGTTTGAAATAAAGGATAAGAAGAGATATTCAGGGAATATTTTCTTATCCTTAAGGTAGTGTTTGAAATAGAAAATGTTGACGCCAAGTCACTTTCTTCAAGCGTCCGTAAGCGTCCGGTCGTCTCCTCCAGCGGGCCTGGGATCCTCCGGAGAGCTCCTTGTGCCTGCGGGCCTACAACAAGTTCCAAAGGCCAGAGATTTCGACGGGGACCCTCCGACGCTCAAGTCAGTGCTCTGGGCAACAGTCGTGAACTTGAGGAAGCTCGAAAGAGAGAAGAAGAGAGAGGCTTAGAGCCGTGCTCTCTGTGGGCAAGAATAAATGTTAAGAGTATAGTGTGTTCTCAGTTCTTGGAGTTCTTACCTGGTTGGGATCCCTCTTACCTTTTTATAGATGTCCGGAGTCCGTGGGCTTGGGGCGTGATCACTTATCATAGCATTAATTGATGGCAGCACAATGGAGCTTAACTCCATGTGACGTGTCAAGCTGCAGGTCATGTCCCATCAGAGTAGGTGGCCGCAGGGCATGGCCGATCGTTACGGCGCTTGCCAGATGTGTCCCCTACGTCACCTTTTTGGTTGTCTTGCGTAAACAGCGATGCATGATAAAGTTAGGCGTGTGGGTCCCAAGGTACAACCGTTGAGGGAAGATGATGTTGAGTTGAAGCCAACTGTCTCTCGTAGAGCATTGATTATAGAGTGCTTGCGTGACACTGTTCATGCCCTTGGATGAGCTTCAAAAAAGGCCGAGGGTGAATACTTGCATGGCATTGTTTATTACCGAGGCTGAGCGCAGCATGTCTAAGGTGGCCAACTTGGCAACCATAAATGCCTTAATGCATAAAAGGAAATAAGGCATTAAATGTCTTAAAGCGGCACGTGGCCTTTATAAGGCCATAAATGCCTTTATACATGGGAATGAATAAGGCAATAAATGCCTTAGAGTAATGAATGTATGTCGCTTAAGTGCCTTGGTGCGACAGGCCAAGAGGTCGAAGGTGGAACATGTCCGAGGCCGATGGGGCCATCATGGCAGCCATAAATGCCCTCAAATGACGAGAGGGGTCGAAGGGGCCATCATGGCAGCCATAAATGCCCTCAACCGACGAGAGGGGTCGAAGGTGGAACATGTCCGAGGCCAATGGGGCCATCATGGCAGCCATAAATGCCCTCCAAGTCATTATGACCGAGACCGAGAAGGGGTCTTGGGGTCGAAGGTGAAACATGTCCGGGGACCATTATGGCAGCCATAAATGCCCTCCAAGTCATTATGACCAAGACTGAGAGACCGAGAGGGGTCTCGAGTCGAAGGTGGAACATGTCCGATGGGGCCATCATGGCAGCCATAAATGCCCTCCAAGTCATTATGACCGAGAGGGGTCTCGGGGTCGAAGGTGAAACATGTCCGAGGCTGATGGGGCCATCATGGCAGCCATAAATGCCCTCCAAGTCATTATAAGCCGAAAGGGCTTCATTAGTTTCCTTCTTTTATGGTTTTCTAACGGCATCGAATCAGCCACATTAGATGCCCCCTTATCCCTGAGACGAAGCGGGCCCACTCCAGCAAGGCGAAAGGGGCGTCACCTCCCAAGTGGCTGATCCCCACCTGACTTTGAGGTCTTTAACTTTTGACATGAAGTTTGGATATGGGACCCCGTCCATATGCCGTTGAGGCAGAGAGCCAATGAAGTCGTAATGATGCTCCTGAGAGACAGAGGGAGCCGTTGAGGCTGCAATAATGCTGCGGAGGTAGAGATAAGCCGTTGAGGCTGAAATAAAATTGCCGAAGCGGAAATAGAGCTACGGGGGCTGAAATAAAATTACCTCGGGTGTCTGTGTGCTGGTCCGGGAGGTGACTCGAGCGGGTATGGGCTGTTAGGGATTTGAACCGACTCGGAGCGTATGTTAGTCAGGCCGAGTGGTATCCGTTAGCCACCATACCGTCGAGCTACTCCGGAACCACCTCGGGGGTTTCGTGGTTGGCCCGAGGGGTGACTCGAGGTCGCTGGAATCATAGGTCTTGAACCACCGTGGGGGTTTCGCGGCTGGCCCGGGGGTGACCTTTGATCACAGGACCGTCGAGAGCCTTTGAATGGTTGGTTTTCCCATAATGTATTTAGATACTAATGAAAAGAAACTTTTCTTGTAGTGTACTTAGCTCTTTGTTGGAGGAATTTGTCTCCTTCTGCTTCGTTTTAGGAGGCTCCACGTTTGTGGCATTTGTTGGTGAGCTTGGAGGGGCTCTTTACTTTTGGCGTGAAGTTTAAAAGTGGGTGCCCGTCAACTGTGAGCTGAGGAGTTAGCCTCTCCCAGCTGTGAGCTATCTTGGGGCTTTTGATAGCTGAAAGAAACCAGCGATATGTTGCAAGTGTACAATTTAAGTGAAGGTATTACCTGATTGACCGTTGGCCGCTAATGCAGAGTTGAAGCCGCTGAGGCTGAAATGAAGCCGTTGAGGCTGTGACGAAGCCGCTGAGGCAAAGTTGAGGCTGTTGAGAGCCTTTTGAACCCCGGAGGGTGACCTGAGAGTTGAGAGTCGTCAGGTGCCTTTTGTGCCGAGCTGGCCTCAGGCTTTAGTACCGATGGTACATCAGGCTTTGAGTGCCGATCGGAGTTGGGCTTTTTGGATCCGGTGGTACACCGATCTTCGGTGCCAATGGTACATTGGTCTTGAATGCTGATGCAAGGTTGGTCTTCCTTGCATGATATTTAAGTATCGATAAAAGAAAACTGTCTAAAGTGCAGTGTACTTAGCTCTTGTAGCACCCTTGTTTTCCTTCTGCAGATTTGAGCACTTCCGTCCGCTGGTGGTCTGCCCCCCAGGGAATCAAGTTTGGACGGAGCCTGGAGTTGGTTGATGACCAGTTCCTCTCCGAAATGAAGCTGGGGACCCATCTTCAGAGTGCAGTAAATAGAGAGAGATGGGATCTAGAGCCGGGGACGCTGGAGCGGAGCCACGGACGAGAGTCGAAGTCGGACTCGGGAGCTAGAGGTCGCCGAGGGAAGCCCGGGCAGCCAGCGGCCGTTGAAGACGAGCGGCCGGGAGAGTCCGCTGAAGGCGGACGGTTAGGAGAGGATGTTGCTGGGAGTTATCAGGATTCGGGCAGCCTCCACATTGGTTCAAGGCAAGGGGCCCTCTAGCTTCCACGGTCTCTCTCTCCTTCCGCTGAGTTGACGACCTGCCCCCCAGATAACTATGTTGATTGAAGGTGGAGGGTACCAGTGCTGAAATCCGAAGGCAGCTGGAATAGAATCCGCAGGAGGTCTTGGGTTCAGATTGGCTCTGGGTGCAGCAGAGAAAAGAGAGAGGGGGTAGATAAAGTCAACGGTCAAAGCCCTTTGTCCTCATCTCCCAACTTGCATTAATAGCATCAGCATGTCTTAGCTTATCACCGTTAGGAATAAAAAATGCCCATAAATACTTGAGGGACCAGGATTTAGGATTTGGATGGCAAGGAGTGGCGCTCTTGCTGGCTAACGAGCCCGAGCCTTAAATTTCCGTTTAGTTTGAGTTTGAGGTTGCTTTTGCTCCTGAGCTTGTTGCCACATAGCCATGGAATATTGCTCCCATAGCCTTTGAATAACTGCCGCTAATGCTTGGATCTTCAGGGTGAGGGTGGCATGGTATTTTGCTTGAATGACATGAGCTGGTGGTGATGGTGAAACAGAGAACTAGCATCTTGTTGCTCAGCTTGTTAAGGGTGCCCCCCAGCATAACTGGTGGAAGCTTCCATTGTTGTCGTAGAGGGAGTAAGAGCTTGTAGCTTAGTGTCACAGAACTCTGCTTTCTCCCCCTACCTGGTGCGCCAATCTGTTAACGCCAAGTCACTTTCTTCAAGCA
Source organism: Calamus simplicifolius (assembly GCA_900491605.1). Lineage (NCBI taxonomy): Eukaryota > Viridiplantae > Streptophyta > Magnoliopsida > Arecales > Arecaceae > Calamus > Calamus simplicifolius. Next base: position 96,500 of record UESW01004670.1, on the reverse strand, counting down.
TCCGTGAGCGTCCGATCACCTCCTCCAGCGGGCCCGGGATCCTCTGGCGAGCTCCTTGTGCCTGTGGGCCTGCAAACAAGTCCCGGAGTGTTGACCCAATTGAGGATTTTGATGATTAACAAAACTATTTGAGTATAACATTTGATGTTACTAATGATTTTGATTAAGTTTTTCAGATTATAAGTCTATTTGATGATCAAAATCAAGAAGGAAAATCAAGTTCTGGTTTGAATCTAATGTCAAGGTAAGACTGCAGACATTAGAGTCGACACATGGAATCACAGAGCCGACTCCGAAAAACGGCACAGACTTAGAGTCGACTCCGGGACTGTGAGAGCCGACTCTATCAGAAACAACAGAACGTGGATTTTTAGGCCACGACTTAGAGTCGACTCCCAGACTGTTAGAGTCGACTCCAGAAGAATTTTGTGTCGACCCCAGAAAAGTCAGAGACGACTCCAGATCGAGCGGATTAAATTATTTCGAGTTAGAGCCGACTCCAGAAAAGCCAGAGCCGACTCCAGAATGTCAGACACGGCTCCAGAACTGTCAGAACGACTCTAAACTTTAACTTTATCTATTTTAATCCCAACGGCTATTGTTATTTATGGATCTAATCCTTTTTCACTTGCTTCTAACGGATAGTTTCACACTATTTGTGGATTAATCGGATCTATAAGAAGAGGGTTGATTGCATCCCAAAAAAAGAGAGAAAAAAGAGAAAGAAAGAAAAAGAAAGAGAGAAAATCCTTGAGATCCATCAGAAAAGAAAAGAGGGAAAACCTGTAAGGAAAGATCATACTCATTCCCCAAAAGAAGAGAAAGAGATTCCAAGCCTTTGCTGTTCTATTTAGAAGAAATCTCAAGAGAAGGAAGAAGCCCTAGTTTTTCCAATCTTCTGAGCCTCAAGAGCATATTCAAAGGAAGATCCATTCAAAGGAAGAGAAGGAAGAAGCCACCAAGATCTTCGAATCAGGCTTTGGTTCCTAATCTCTATTTATTTTTCATTATTGTATATTTGCTCATTGAAGGAGCAGTTTGCTTTTGTAAAATCAAAATACTGTTTGCTGGGTCAATCTGGTGATTGATTCAGTTGAGGCTGTTAGCCTTGTGCAAGCATTAGCTTGTGGTTTTAGGTTTTGTGCTGGTGAGCCTTGAAAACCAGCTGGGTTCGTTGTGCACCCGGGAAAACAACAAGTTTGAGTTGTGAGCTTGCAAAACAACTCTGCTGTAATCAGTTTGATTATAGTGTGGACCCAAGAGGTACTTGGGAGTGGACGTAGGTGTAGGTACACCGAACCACTATAAAATCTATTGTGTTTGCCGTGATTGTCTCTTTATCTTCAACTCTCTATTTATAGTTGCTTAGTTTTAAATCTGTGAATCTAAGTTTTTATTTCCGCTGGGGGTTATCTTTCAAAAGAGTTTAATTTTTGAAAAACCCAATTCACCCCCCCTCTTGGGTTGCTATCTGGACCAACAATTGGTATCAGAGCTAGTGCTCATTTGATTTGATCTAACGATCAAGAGTCAAAGATCCACATGGCAACTCAAGCTGGTTCATCTTTTTCGAAGGTCAATCTACTAATAGACCACCCTTATTTAATGGTTCTAACTATGGTTATTGGAAGGCTAGAATGAAAATATTCATTCAAGCACTTGACTATGATCTATGGAGTATTATAGTCAATGGACCACACACACCCACTGCTAGAGTTAATGGCATGGAGATTCCTAAACCGGAAACGGAATGGGATGAACATGATAGAAAATTGGCACAACTCAATGCCAAAGCAATGAATGTCTTATACTGCTCATTAGATGCAAATGAATTCAATCGCATATCTATTTGCATTTCTGCTAAGGAAATCTGGGATAGACTTGAAGTTACCCATGAGGGAACAAATCAAGTCAAGGAATCCAAGATTAACATGCTAGTTCATAAATATGAATTGTTTAAAATGGATGCATGTGAATCTATTGCTGATATGTTTACAAGATTTACTGACATAGTTAATGGTTTAAAAAGTCTTGGTAAATCTTATGATAATTCTGATCTTGTGAGAAAGGTCTTGCGTTCCTTGCCTAGGACTTGGGAAGCTAAGGTGACGGCAATACAAGAGGCAAAGGATCTAAGTACACTACCCCTAGAAGAACTGTTGGGATCCTTAATGACTCATGAGCTTCAAATCAAGCAACATGTTGATGATGATGAGTCAAAGAAGAAGAGAAATATGGCTCTTAAGATTTCTGAATATATGGAAGAGCCTCATGAATCCGAAGATGAAAGTGATGATGAGGACATGGCACTCATCACAAGAAAATTTAAAAGATTCATGAAGAAGAAGAAGTTTGAAAAGAAAAAGCCCTTTGCAAGAAAAGATGAGGACAAGGGCAAAGAAAAGGAAGTTATTTGCTTTGAATGCAAGAAGCCGGGTCACTTTAAATCTGAATGCCCTCAACTAAAGAAAGGCACCCGGAGGTTCAAAAAGAAGGCAATGATGGCCACATGGAGCGATTCGGAAAGCACAAGTTCCGAAGAAGAAGAAAAGAGTGAAATGGCCAATCTATGCTTCATGGCGGACAATGATGAGGTAAGTCCGAGTTTTCTTGATGACTTCACTTTTGATGAATTACATAGTGCTTTTTATGAATTAATGGATGATTTTGCAAACCTAAGTTCAAAGAACAAAGATTTGAAAACTCAAATGCAAAAACTATCATTAGAAAATGAAAAGCATGTTGTTGATAAAGAACTTTTGATAAAAGAAAAAGAAAGTTTGAAAAATGAAGTTGATAGACTTAAGCCTATAGTTGATAAATTTACTCTAAGCTCTATCAAACTTAATATGATTTTGGAAAATCAAAAGGCTGTTTTTGATAAAGCTGGATTAGGATATAATCCACTTAAAAAGCAAAAATCTTTGAAGAACATTTTTGTACATGCTGAAAAATCATTAAACATTACTTGTTTTAAATGTGGAAACAAAGGACATAAATCATATATGTGTAAATCTTCACATAAAAAGAAAAAGATGATTTGGGTTCCCAAAGGAACAATGTTTAATGCTCTAACCATGAAGGACCCAAGAAGGCTTGGGTACCTAAAATTAAGACATAAATGTTTTGCAGGAGTGTCTTGCAGCCATCAGACTGAAAAGAAAATGGTACCTGGACAGTGGTTGCTCAAGACACATGACGGGTGACAAAGATCAATTCATCACCCTTGAATCAAAAAGAGGTGGAGTAGTTACTTTTGGTGATAATGGTCAAGGCCATATCATGGGTATTGGTAAGATTCAAATTACTCCATCTACTCATATTGATAATGTTTTATATGTTGATGGACTTAAACATAATCTAATAAGTATTAGCCAACTGTGTGACAAAGGTTTCAAGGTTTCCTTTGAAGCTTCTGTTTGCACTGTTACTAATCCCATTGATAATAGCATTATTCTTGTTGGTAAACGCTATGGCAATGTGTACTTAATTGATTTGAGTAATTTATCTCCAAGTAATCATTGCTTAGTTGCTGATAATGCTAAAATGAATGAGATTGGTTGGCTATGGCATCGTAGATTAGGTCATGCAAGCACACACCTAATTTCCAAATTATTGAAAATGGATTTAGTTAAAGGTATTCCTAGTCTAAATTTTGAAAATAATCGAATATGTGATGCATGTCAATTTGGAAAACAACAAGAACTTCTTTCAAATCTAAGAATGTTGTTTCAACTACTAGGCCACTAGAGCTACTACACATGGACCTTTTTGGACCTACTAGAACCACAAGTCTAGGAGGAAAGAAATATGGTCTAGTGATAGTAGATGATTACTCTAGATTCACTTGGGTAATGTTTTTGGCTCACAAAGATGAGACTTTCTCAATATTCATGAAATTTGTTAAGAAAGTCACTAATGAGAAAAACACTACCATAGTGTCTATTAGAAGTGATCATGGAACTGAATTTGAAAATCACTTATTTGAAAAATTCTGTTTTGAAAAAGGCATACATCATAACTTCTCTGCACCTAGAACACCACAACAAAATGGAGTTGTAGAAAGGAAGAATAGGACTTTAGAAGACATGGCCCGTACCATGCTATGTGAAAGCCAACTTCCAAAATATTTTTGGGCGGAAGCTATAAACACAGCTTGTTACATTCTAAATAGAGCCCTAATTAGACCTATCCTTAAGAAAACTCCCTATGAACTTTGGATCAATAGGAAACCAAATTTAAGTTATTTTCATGCATTTGGTTGTAAATGTTTTATTCATAACAATGGTAAGGATAATCTTGGGAAGTTTGACGCAAAGTCTGATGAAGGTATCTTCCTAGGATATTCTACATCTAGCAAAGCATATAGAGTATTTAATAAGAAAAGCTTAGTTGTAGAAGAATCCATTCATATAGTGTTTGATGAGTCTTTAGCATCAAGTTCAGATAAAATTGATGATGAGGAAGATACATCTTTGATTGAAAGAGATATTGAAAAATTAAATGTATCTTCAGATCAAGAACCTGAAGTTAAGGATGATGACTCACCTAAGGATGATGGTATTGATACTGTTCAAAATGATCAAGATCTACCTAGAGATTGGAGATATGCTTATGGTCATCCTAAGGACCTAATCATAGGTGATCCATCTCAAGGTGTAAGGACTAGATCATCAATGAGAGATATCAATAATCATCTTGCATTTGTATCTCATATAGAACCTAAGACTATAGAGGAAGCCGAGAAAGATAGTTATTGGATGTTAGCAATGCAGGAAGAGTTAAACCAATTCACTAGAAATCAAGTCTGGACCCTAGTTGAAAGACCTAAAAATCACCCTATAATAGGATCTAAATGGGTATTTAGAAATAAATTAGATGAAAATGGCATAGTAATTAGAAACAAAGCTAGACTAGTTGCAAAAGGATATAATCAAGAAGAAGGTATAGATTTTGATGAAACTTTTGCACCTGTTGCTAGATTAGAAGCCATTAGGCTACTACTTGCATTTGCATGTCATATGAATTTCAACTTATTTCAAATGGATGTTAAAAGTGCATTTCTAAATGGTTTTATAAATGAGGAAGTTTATGTTGAACAACCTCCTGGTTTTGAAGATCATGAATTTCCAAACCACGTCTTCAAACTACAAAGCACTTTATGGTTTAAAGCAAGCACCTAGAGCTTGGTATGATAGATTAAGTAAATTTTTAATTGAAAATGACTTTTCTAGAGGAAATGTTGATAAAACCTTGTTTTTAAAAGAAAAGGAAAGGATTTATTAATCGTTCAAATTTATGTTGATGACATTATATTTGGTGCTACTAACAATCTCCTTTGTCAAGAATTTGCTAAGCTAATGCAGGGAGAATTCGAGATGAGCATGATGGGAGAACTAAACTTCTTCCTTGGACTTCAAATCAAACAAGAGAAAGCGGAATTTTCATTAACCAAACAAAGTATACAAAGGAAATACTCAAGAAATTTGGTATGGAATCTGCTAAACCTCTTGGTACGCCAATGAGTCCCTCATGCAAGCTGGACAAGGATGAAGTAGGTAAGAAAGTAGATCAGAAGCATTACAGAGGTATGATTGGATCACTTCTTTATCTAACTGCAAGTAGGCCAGATATCATGTTTTCTGTCTGCTTATGTGCAAGATATCAATCTAATCCTAAGGAATCACATTTACTTGCTGTTAAAAGAATCTTTAGATACTTAAATGGAACTAAAAATGTAGGATTATGGTATTCTAGAGACTCAACCTTAAAATTGATTGCTTATTCTGATTCTGACTATGCTGGTTGTAAATTAGATAGAAAGAGTACAAGTGGGGTATGCCAACTTTTAGGAAGTAACTTAATCTCTTGGTTTAGCAAGAAGCAAAATTCGGTTGCATTATCCACTGCTGAGGCAGAGTATGTTGCAGCTGGAAGTTGCTGTGCTCAAATCCTTTGGATTAAGCGACAACTTGAAGATTATGGTATCACACTTGATAAAATACCTATTAAATGTGATAATACTAGTGCTATCAATCTAACTAAAAATCCAATTCAACATTCAAGAACTAAACACATTGAAATTAGACATCACTTTATTAGAGAACATGTAACTAACAAAGATGTTTGTCTTGAATATGTTAATACTAATGATCAATTAGCTGATATTTTTACCAAACCTTTGAGTGAGGAGAGATTTTGCTATCTTAGAGGAGAATTAGGAGTTTGTGATCCTTTAGAATAATTTTCTGAAACTCTTAAGGACAACAACTATCTAGACTTCATAATTTCTTGAAAATCCTTTGTCCAATAAGGAAATTTATCTAGAAATTTGATTCATTGTTTCCCCAATTGTTAAGGAACACTTATCTAGAGTTTGATGATTAATTTGATCAGTTTCAGATCCTTGAAATTTGATTTTTCTCTGAAACTATTGTGGAGTCGACACCTTCAGTTTGTGGAGTCGACACCTTCTTATTTTGATGTTCTGTCTGGGCAATTAGAGCCGACTCTGGCTTCTGTAGAGCCGACTCTAATTCGGGCGCTGACAGATTCTCTGGTTCGGAGCCGACACCTCGTTTTCGGGAGTCGACTCTAAGTGGAACTAGGTCAAAATAAAAAGGGCGGAGTCGACCCCAAACGATTTCTATCGTCTCCTAAACCATTTCAAGCTGTTCCAAACTGATTCCAAACCCTCCAAATCCCTCAAAACCCTTGATTACTCATTCCAATCGAATCCAATGGCTCCCAAAAGGCGTGCTATCATTGGTGGTTCGACTGTTCCGACGAAGCGCCGTTCAAATCGGAGGCAACCTTCGTCATCTTCTTCATCTGCCACTCAAGATGACTCTCCACCCTCACCATCTTCTCCTCGAGTCGACCAATTAGCTGGTAAGGCCATTACAACCGGAAGAAAAGTTGATTTCAACTTCTTTATTTCGGAGGGCTTTGCTATTGGGCGATTGTTGAAAGAAATGGGATGGGAGAAGGTCTGCTCTTTGGATATCCCTACCTACCCTGCCCTAGTAAGAGAGTTTTATAATGATTTAAGTAGAGGAGAGGGAGGCTTAGTAAGTGTTGTAAGAGGAACAAAGGTAATCATCAGCCGAATCCCTTGGTAATCTATTGGAAATGCCTACTGTTGGACTTGTTGAATATCATCATGAAGATAGAGGAGGAGCACTATCAAGGATGTTAGGAAGAGAAGTTTCTGAGTTTGAGGAAATCTTGGCAAATCAACTTAATTTGGAACTCAGATTACTTCACAATATCTGTGGAAGGATTCTATTTCCTAAAATCGGAAGGTTTGAATATGTCTCGGAGCGAGACGTTTATTGATGGACTGCATACTCACTGGTAGACCTTAAATCTTGCTGAAATGATGATAGGCTATATGGCGGAGGCAGCTACTAAGAAGAGATCTACATTGCCATATGGTATGGTTTTAACATTGGTATTCAGAAGCCAAGGTGTACTTATAATGGACAATGAGCCACTAAGAAAGTTAAGACATACAGATTACTATAGTGTCTCTACAATTCACCGAATGGGCTTTAGAAAAGAAAATGGAAACTGGATTAAAAGAGGACATGAGGCCAGAGCTGAAGAGGTTAGAGTTGAGGAAGTCAGAGGAGAAGACATTCCTGAACCATCTGCTGGACCTTCTTCTGCTGGACCTGCTGGACCATCTGCTGGACCCTCAGAAGCTGGACCTAGCTCTCAACTTCCACATCAGTCAGCAATGGCATCAGAAAGATTTTCTGAGGAGCAAATTGGTCAGCTCAGAGCTTTACTGGCTGAGTATGACAGTGTAAGAACAAATGATATGTGTAAATTAAGAGAGGAGTTCAATCAATTAAAGGATGAGATTAATTCAAGACTTGACATGATTTCTTTTTCAATTAGCAATTCCGTCGAATCCTTTAGCACTGATCTTCATAAAATTTTTGAAAGGATGGAAGGCATTGCAGACGGTTCTGGAAAGTATCTTCATGCTACCAGTCAACTGAAGAAAGATATCGACCTTGCCGTCTCAAATTGAAGCATGTCTTGAAAGTTTAAGAAGACCCAAAAAGATGATGTTATGGAAATGATTGGACATTTAAAGAAAATTGTGTATAAGCATATTTGATTTTGATATTCAATCCTAGGTTGTATCTTAGGATTTCTTGCTTTCTTTCTTAGCATGTATCTAGGATTTACATACTTAAATCTGTCATTTTAGAATACATGTAATGGATCTTGCTTTGGAATACAAATGTTTGAATGAATATTACACTTTTATTACAAATTTATCTTTGATTGAATGTCAATGAATAAGTTTCCTATCTTATGTTTATTCGAACCAACATCTCGCTTAATAACATTCTTATTGCTTTAAACTCACCTTATTGTTGATAACAAAAAAGGGGGAGAGATAAGTGTATATGCATATAAGAAAGAGAAAGAGAAAGAGAAAGAAAATGAAGAACAATTCTGAGAATTTTTAGAAAGAATTCAGTTTATCTACATAGGGGGAGCTATTCAATGCAGGGGGAGCTTAATAAATTTCTCCATATAAAAGTTAAATCATTTTGATTGATGTCAAGTTTTGTTTATTTTATTCATTTTGAATATTGGCATCAAATTCTCTATTAGAAGTCTCTAAGCTTTAACAATGTCTATAATTCTCAATTCAAATGAATTTCTTAATGCATATACTCAAAGTTTTTGTCATCATCAAAAAGGGGGAGATTGTTGACCCAATTGAGGATTTTGATGATTAACAAAACTATTTGAGTATAACATTGATGTTACTAATGATTTTGATTAAGTTTTTCAGATTATAAGTCTATTTGATGATCAAAATCAAGAAGGAAAATCAAGTTCTGGTTTGAATCTAATGTCAAGGTAAGACTGCAGACATTAGAGTCGACACATGGAATCACAGAGCCGACTCCGAAAAACGGCACAGACTTAGAGTCGACTCCGGGACTGTGAGAGCCGACTCTATCAGAAACAACAGAACGTTGGATTTTCAGGCCACGACTTAGAGTCGACTCCCAGACTGTTAGAGTCGACTCCAGAAGAATTTTGTGTCGACCCCAGAAAAGTCAGAGACGACTCCAGATCGAGCGGATTAAATTATTTCGAGTTAGAGCCGACTCCAGAAAAGCCAGAGCCGACTCCAGAATGTCAGACACGGCTCCAGAACTGTCAGAACGACTCTAAACTTTAACTTTATCTATTTTAATCCCAACGGCTATTGTTATTTATGGATCTAATCCTTTTTCACTTGCTTCTAACGGATAGTTTCACACTATTTGTGGATTAATCGGATCTATAAGAAGAGGGTTGATTGCATCCCAAAAAAGAGAGAAAAAGAGAGAAGAAAAAAAAGAAAGAGGAAAATCTTTGAGATCCATCAGAAAAGAAAAGAGGGAAAACCTGTAAGGAAAGATCATACTCATTCCCCAAAAGAAGAGAAAGAGATTCCAAGCCTTTGCTGTTCTATTAGAAGAAATCTCAAGAGAAGGAAGAAGCCCTAGTTTTTCCAATCTTCTGAGCCTCAAGAGCATATTCAAAGGAAGATCCATTCAAAGGAAGAGAAGGAAGAAGCCACCAAGATCTTCGAATCAGGCTTTGGTTCCTAATCTCTATTTATTGTTTCATTATTGTATATTTGCTCATTGAAGGAGCAGTTTGCTTTTGTAAAATCAAATACTGTTTGCTGGGTCAATCTGGTGATTGATTCAGTTGAGGCTGTTAGCCTTGTGCAAGCATTAGCTTGTGGTTTTAGGTTTTGTGCTGGTGAGCCTTGAAAACCAGCTGGGTTCGTTGTGCACCCGGGAAAACAACAAGTTCGAGTTGTGAGCTTGCAAAACAACTCTGCTGTAATCAGTTTGATTATAGTGTGGACCCAAGAGGTACTTGGGAGTGGACGTAGGTGTAGGTACACCGAACCACTATAAAATCTATTGTGTTTGCCGTGATTGTCTCTTTATCTTCAACTCTCTATTTATAGTTGCTTAGTTTTAAATCTGTGAATCTAAGTTTTTATTTCCGCTGGGGTTATCTTTCAAAAGAGTTTAATTTTTGAAAAACCCAATTCACCCCCCCTCTTGGGTTGCTATCTGGACCAACACGGAGGCCGGAGATTCCGATGGAGACCCTCCGACGCTCAAGTCAGTGCTCTGGGCAATAGTCATGAGCTTGAAGAAGCTCGAAAGAGAGAAGAAGAGAGAGGCTTAGAGCGTGCTCTCTGTGGGCAAGAATGAGTGTTATAAGTGTAGTGCGTTCTCAGTTCTTGGAGTTCTTAGTGTTACCTGGTTAGGGTCCCTCTTACCCTTTTTATAGATGCCCGGAGTCCGTGGGCTTGGGGCATGATCACTTGTCAGAGCATTAATTGATGGCAGCACAATGGAGCTTACCTCCATGTGACGTGTCAAGCTGCAGGCCATGTCCTGTCAGAGTAGGTAGCCACAGGGCATGGCTGATCGTTACGGCGCTTGCCAGATGTGTCCCCTACGTTACTTTTTGGTTGTCCTGTGCAAACAGCGATGGGTGATAAAGTTAGTCGTGTGGGTCTCAAGGTACAGCTGTTGAGGGGAAGATGATGTTGAGTTGAAGCCAACTGTCGAGCATTGATTATAGAGTGCTTACCTGACACTGTTCATGCCCTTATGATGGGCTTTAAAAAGGCCGAGGATGAATACTTGCATGGCATTGTTCACTATCGAGGCCGAGCGCTATTCATGCCGAAGGGAGAAGCCGAGTAAGGGCGCAACCATAAATGCCTTAATGCATGAAAGAAATAATGCATTAAATGTCTTAAAGTGGGTGATGCCGAGGCTATAAATGCCTTTATACATGGAAATGAATAAGGCAATAAATGCCTTAGAGTAATGAATGCACGTGGCCTTAAGTGCCTCGGGGGTTGAGACTTAGGCCGAAGTGGAATATGTATGATGGAGGCCATCATGGCAGTCATAAATGCCCTCCAAGTCATTATGACGGTCTTAGGGTGAACATGTCCGAAGGCAGCCATAAATGCCCTCCAAGTCATTATGACCGAGACCGAGATGGGGACTTTGAAAGTGGAACATGTCCGAGGTCGATGGGGCCATCATGGCAGCCATATATGCCCTCCAAGTCATTATAGCCGTACCATTAAATGCCTGAGAGCCGTTGCATGGATGTTGGAACTGAGGCCGAAAGGGGCTTCATCAGTTTCCTTCTTTCACGGTTCTTTAACGGCGTCGGATCAGGTAAATAAGAGGGGATATCCCCTGGATATTCCCTTTTATTCCCAAAAGGGATAGCTGGGAATAAAGTTAACCAAAGGATAATCCATGGTTAACCATGGTTAACCATGATATCCCCTCAATTTATTCCCTAGAAATGCAGGAATAGCTGGTTATCCCTCCAAATAAGAGTAAAAAAAGTTATCCTATGGATTTATCTTTTTGCATTTAATATGATCACTGGAATAGCCAAGGGATATCCTTAGGGATAACTAGGGACAAACTCTATCCCGTACACTTATGGATAAATTTTTTCTATCAAATTAAAAGTTATAACTAGAAGGAATATTTTTGAAAAAGTTCATGTTTAACCATAGATTATCTTCTGAACTTATCCTCTAGAGAATTCAGAAATAATTAGAGTTATTCCTTTGATGATAAAAATGTAATTTTAAAAAATACTTATTCCTTCGATTATTATTTTGATTATTTTATATACTTATTCATAAATAACTTTTAAAAAATTAAATACTATCCTAAATTTATTATACTTTTCTCCATCCAAAGCAATATGAGATTTGCTATTTCAATCAGAAACCTCAGCCTTTCAACAGTGTCTCATGCGAACGGTTGAAACTATTAATCTAACCGAGTACAATTTAACGGTTAAACTTAAATTTATTCAGTTTTATCTTAATCATTATCCACAAAGCAATAATTCAATGGCTAAATTTAATTTATTTATTAATGATAGTTATTACTTATTTTATTAAACAAATATATTCTTAGTGAAAAAGCATATTGTTCATCGTTGTTCTAAAATTTAATAAGATTGTTATTTATTAAATTTATAATTTATTAAAAATAATTTACGTTAGCAAATTATTTATAGCGAGGCTTAAAATAGTAATATATCATTACATTTTAAATCCAAAAAAAATTATTTTACTTCCTCAACGCTCCATAATATACAGTGGTCCGTCCTCCTCTGTCGTTTAGTTCTTATCCGGTGGCTTGGCTCCGCCCCATTCTCTGACCCCGAACTCAAAAGGCAGGCAGGCAGGCGTCACCACCGAGTTGGGGTCTTACGTACTGTACACCTGCGTTTGGTGTACCGCATGGCCGTACGTCTGCCTGCAGCACCGGAACAAGAAAGGATAAAAAATGGCAGTGATCGTGGCCCCATCAACCGGCAGAGGTTTCGAACAACGGCTGTCATATCGTCACAATGATGTTTGGAAGAGGGTCCACCAGGCTAAAATATTCTCTCGACCCTCAAACTTTCGCTCAAATTTTATTTTAACCTCAAATTTTATATTTTATATCGATCAACTAAAATAAATATAATAATTGATGCACCATTTTAAAGCAAACATATAGTTTGTTTGGCAAAATGATATGCTATATATTTTATTAACTTTAATAGATATATACAGTAGGATGTTTTTAATGCAATATTTTTAAAATATAAAAAAAATTAATTAAAATTTAATAATTAATTTTATGAGAAACAAAAAGGACTGTTATTTGAAGGCATCATTATGTTTCATTAATCTATTTCGATTTGTTATGGTATATAAATATTGATAATATATTGATAAAGATATCTAATTGATGCAGTGCTTGCTGCTCATATAATTTATTTTTTTAATTTTATGTAAACTAATCAAATTATATTATCTTTCGGACCTTTCATGCCCATCAAAAAAAAAAAATTGGTCCCTCCATCATTTAACCCAACCCTTATTCATGCTTCAGTGTAATCTATTTTGTGAATAATTCAATATGTCTATTGTGAAAGAAAATTTTTACAAACAAGCTAGTAGCCTTAAGTTTTTATTACTTGTTGGGGCTAATAATATATTTGTAATTGTAGTCTATTATTTGATTGTTTTAATTTGGGTGGTTCGCATTCAGACATGAAAAGTCTTTCATACATTGTATTAAACTTTAGGTTGGGTAAAGACATTATTAGAAGAAGTGATGAGGAGTCATTAGTGGGTATTTCTAATGATTTTAGTGGAGAGAGGAAAAGTGGTAGGTTAGGAGCACAACAACTAAACATTAGGATTTCTTATTGTGAAATGATTGATCAGCCTCTTTTTTACAATTGTCAAAGTTAGGTTGCTTTCTTTGAAGGAAAAAAAAAACCCCCTAAAAACTAACATTTTAAATTATTTCTAGCAAAAATAATCAATGTCAAATCATCATAACAAAAATTTGAAAAAATAATCTCTTGACACTTTCCCATGAAAGTAATTGCTACAATTTCTTATGCTTATGTTAGAGTACATGCTCACTTGTCTTTGTTCAAGCTATCAAACTGATCACTTTAAGCAAAAATTGGATGCCTCTTTATAAATGCACAATAACTTTCTTTTTATTTGTTGATAGACTAATTGTATGATTATATTAAGAAGGTAAACATGTGAGCTATAGGTGACTATTATTTTCTTAGGTTGAGCATCAAGCGCCACTGGCCTGAAAACATTGCCTAATTCTCAAATCAAAAATAAAAAATAATCAATCAAATAGACAGGCACGCCATTTTATTATGCCATGATTTTATAATTACATTGTGAACTTGTTGATCCTAGACACCAATTAACCTAATATGGTCAATTGAAGTAATTTTTTTTTTATCATTTCAATATTTCATTATTGAAAGTAATTATTGTCACAACTGTTTGCCAAGAAACTAAATATTTTTCAATGGTTGCAAAATATTACTTGAACTATGTAAATTGATTTAAGGTGGATCTAATCAAAACTTATATTTATAAGATGCGCTACATTTAATATGAATACAACAAATAGATTAGTCAAACTTTAGAATCATTCTCAAACTTATTTGTTTACAATTAAGTAGGAGTCATGGAGTAATTACCTTTTTTTTACATATTTTCTAGAAAAGTTAAGTCAATACTTCAAATTTATATTTTAATTATTATTATTTTCTTTTCTTTTTCTTAAAGAGCTAGGATAAATGCAAAAAAATAGGTTGAGGTAGAGTAGATCCTATCTCATACTTTCTTAGTAGAGATGATGCATTTTAACCATTTATGATTAATCATTTTAAATCACACTAATAAACAAAATATGGTTTTGCTACAGTACTTTAAATCTTTTTTTTTCTTTTCTTTTTATAATTTTTTATCACCATTTGATTTATTTTTAATGCATTAATTAAATGAAAAGACAATTAATTGCATAATAATATTATAGTTAGTATATGTAAATAAAATAAAATGAATAAGATTTTGCTACAAGACGTGGCTATTGAGAATATAGGAGATGAGACAAAAAAAAAAAGTACATGATAATTACTTATATATTAATTTACTGGCAAAATATTCTCTTCTTCTTTTTCTTTGTTATATTTTCCATAATTATTTATCCCTTTTATCATTCCTTGGTTTCCTAAGGTAGTGTTTGAAATAGGGGATAAAAGAAAATATTCCCAAAAGCTATAACTATAAGGTAGTGTTTGAAATAGAAGATAAGAGGGGATTCCCAAAAGTCATAACTATAAGGGATAGCTAGGAATAAAGTTAACTAAAGGGATAATCCATGGTTAACCATGGGATATCCCCTCAATTTATTCTCTAAAAAATGCAGGAATAGCTTGTTATCCCTCCAAATAAGAGTAAAAAAAAGTTATCCTATGGATTTACCTTTTTGCATTTGATATGATTAATGGATAGCCAAGGGATATCCCTAAGGATAGCCAGAGGACAAACTCTATCCCGTACACTTATCCATGGATAAAATTTTTTCTATCAAACACTACCTAAGGGATAGCTGGGTAAAAAAAAGTTATCCTATGGATTTACCTTTTTGCATTTGATACCAAGGGATATCCCTAGGGATAGCCAGAGACAAACTCTATCCCGTACACTTATCCATGGATTTTTTTCTATCAAACACTACCTAAGGGATAGCTGGGAATAAAGTTAACCAAAGGGATAATTCATGGTTAACCAATCAATTTATTTCCTTGAAAATGCAGGAATAGCTGGTTATCCCTTCAAATAAGAGTAAAAAAAAAGTTATCCTATGGATTTACCTTTTTGCATTTGATATGATCAATAGGATAGCCAAGGGATATCCCTAGGGATAGCTAGGAAATAAACTCTATCCGTACATTTATCCATAGATAATATTTTTTCTATCAAACACTACCTAAAAAACCAAATGACCACCACCGTCTTCTAAAAACAAAAACACCTAAAGAAGTACTTTTTTTTTTTTGTTATGGACGGACGATCACACCACTCTAGCGTGAGTGAAGTACTTTTCATTCATCAAAACATTTTCGAAGATGGTTGAGGAAAGAACAATTTGTCTAGCCATAAAATTATTTTTTAAAAAATAAAGAAATTTTAAATTATCAAATAATTGATTAACCTATCAAAATACTATAAACAATCCATGTTAAAGAACGACTAAAATGATTTTAAAAATAATAAAAAAATATTTTAATAAATATCATAAAAATATTTTCTTT
Organism: Calamus simplicifolius; assembly: GCA_900491605.1. NCBI lineage: Eukaryota > Viridiplantae > Streptophyta > Magnoliopsida > Arecales > Arecaceae > Calamus > Calamus simplicifolius. The sequence goes on along the minus strand of UESW01004670.1, from coordinate 80,771 downwards.
AAATTTTTTTTTTAAAAATAGGAGACCATTAACCTTTACTAGGGTGAATTATCATTGCATTGCAAACTCTATTAAAAGTGGGCGTTTAAGAATTTACCATTTATGTTGCATAAGTAAATGAAAGAGAGGTTCCTTTACTATGCCTGCAACGCCACTTATCCATCATCTTCCTGGTAGAGAGAGGATCCTTCTCATGAAAGATAAGATAGCAGATAATATGCATGCATTGATGTATGAAATATATATCCACTTCATTAAATGAAAGAGAGGTTATCTATGAGAATTTATGCTACCCCAGCACATTAGATGTCATAAGAATCTTATAAGAAAAGAATTATTTTAGTTGGGATATCAATTGCAAACCTGCAACGGGTGGCTCTTGGAAACCAGAGCTTGAAGCCTAAAAAAGTTTTTTTTTAAAAAAAAAAATTAGTTGAGACATCAATTCGTTTAGCTAAAAATTACTGCACCCATTAAACCCCATTTAAGTCATTCCCCAAAAGGCAAAGCGAATGGTTCCACGGTTCCACCTACAGCCTTGCCACCGCCGAGTCCAGCACGCACGCGAAGGCAAAGCAAACCATCCGCCCGCCGAATCCGACCCGATCCGCAGGCGCAGATCCCCGCGTACAAGCGGGCCCTCCCAACTTCACCTTATTTACCCCTAAATGCCACTAACCTATATAACCCCCGTATGCCGGTGAGGGGCATTCTTGTCCCATGAAATTATAAAAGGATCGACATGGCCACCAGAAGAACGAGACCCCCTGCTTCTTCTTCGTCCTTCTCTCCTCCGTTTTCTTCTTCTCTTTTTAAGAATCGAAGCAAACCCTCCGCCCCGGGACAGGGTTCGGATTCCTTCTACCCCTGCCTCCCTTTTATCTCCTTCGCTTCGACCTCTTCTATCTCGATATCGACCTCCGTCGATTTGTGGTGCGGTTCTTGAGCGGCGGGCGGATCGCAATTGAATGAGACCGGGCGCGGCGGCGATGGCAGAGATAAAGGAGGCGGGGAGGAAGGCCTTGTCCTCCACTATTTGAGCGGGGCAGCCGAAGGCCTTGTCGCTCGCGTCGTCTTCCCCAGGGTAGGGAGGTGCACGAGGGATCGGCGTGATCGGCTTGATCGGCTTCTGTGTTTATGTTATTCGGAGGATTGGAGGAGGTCGGGGCGGAACTGCGTGCTTTGATCCGAAGCAGGTGTCTCCGGGGAAAATGTGGCTGATTTCCTTGTAGATCTTTCGGTTTGAGAGAGTTTTGGTCGACACTTTGTGTAGACATATCACGAAGAACGGAAAGCAGTGGAAAGACAGGAAAGAAGAGGAAAAGGCGGGATCTTGGATCGTTGGGTTTAGAGATCGGTGAAGAAATGCAGCACGATCAGCGAAAGAAGGTCAGGTTTCTTTCTCGATCTTTTTTTTAGGCTCTTGGTTTTGCTTCTCTGTTTAATTTGGTTGTGAAATATGGTTTCTTAGGGCCAGCTTTCTCGTTAGTAAATGCGATTTATTGTATCACCCGGAATTGCTCGAATGTCGGTTGTTTACTCTTCAAATTTTTTTTGCTCGTTTTCTTCGGCGATAATTCTCCTTTCTTGATTTCGTTTTTTTTTTTTTTTTCTTTTCTTTTTGCAATTTGCTTCTTCTACTGTTTCTTTAATGGCGTCTCCTTTTCATCCAATTCAAGATTTCTGATGCTTCTTGGAATCACTCCGGTGAGGTCTAATTTCTGCGACTTCTTTTTTGTTTGCATGTTTGGATTCAACATTGGATATTCTTTTTGAATTTTTATCTTTTATACAGTAGGTAATTTGTTTGAAAAACGTACAATTTTCCCCCCTCGGATTAGCACGATTGATTCCGCTTGCATGGCGAGATTGTTTTCTGAGAATCAGGTCCTGCGCTCACTTCCCGCACTTTTGCATTATTTTTCTAGTTTTGGCTGAATTTTCACGCTGGCGTGTAACTTCGTAGAAGTTATTGTTTTGTTGGACTGACTGTTCCGTGTGGCTGGTGGGGTTTGGGCAAGTCATTTTATGAGCGTGTAAGCAAAGAGTTTTGGAAATTTTCTTTGTTATTATTGTTGCTGTTTCTATTCTTGTTTCCATTCTCAGTATTGGTGGGAGTGCGAAATTCGGTTGAATTCCCATTAGATATGGTTGGAATTTTTTGGAATTTTGTAAAGAGAAAATTTAAGATGGAGGGGCACGGCATGCCTATGTCATGTTCGAGATGGTTCTTGGTTCTACGTCTGATGCTTAAGCTTTCAAATAATTTAGTTTTTGAAATTTCAATAAATTTCGGTCAATGCATGTGTGATGGCATATTGTCATGTATGCCAACTGTCAGCTGTTCACAAAGACAAGTGGGTCAGAGAATATGCAGCACCAAGAACCTTTTTGAGTATATTAGCAACCCTCCTTTAACAATGTTTCTTTGATCAATAGAAAATTATTACTTCTAAGCTCTTTCCGTTTATTGCAATATATATTTGTGAAACTTGCTTTTATTTAATTTGAATTAATTTTTTTTCCTTTTTTTTAAACATAACAATCTTTTGGCAACTTTTGGCTTTTACTTTTATTGTTTTTGGAAAAAAAAAATCTAGGAATTTAATTTATCTATGTGAAATTCTGTCAACTACAGGTGTAATGGAAATTGTGTTCATGAATTAATCCCCAAGCGCTTTAGGGAGAATGATAGGATTCTGAGAATCCAGTAGTTTGCTGTAGTATATTTTCAGACTTTTTTAATTTATGATTAGCATATCCCTTGATATTAGCAAAAATAGAATAAATACATGTTCTGTTGTATATAATAAATTATATATGTGATCATCTTATAATATTTTCTGTTCTCTATACAAATTTTTAGAGAAATGCACACTATATGGGGATGGCCTTTTTCAGTAAAGTCTGCTGTTAAAATTTCATTTTGTTCCAATTTTCTTTTGATGCCATAACAAGTATTTTTTCCTCTGCTATTTGACATATATCTATCATTGATAAAATTTGTCTGTTGTATTGCTGCAAATCTCATTGATTATTCCCATTGGATGATTTTTTACAGAGTTCATCACAGATAGACTTTTTCACTGGATATGGTGATGCCAATAGATACAAAATTCAGGAGGTTGTTGGTAAAGGAAGCTATGGAGTTGTTTGTTCGGCACTTGATACACGTACTGGTGAAAAAGTGGCAATCAAGAAGATACATGATATTTTTGAACACATGTCTGATGCTGCCCGGATCCTCCGTGAGATTAAACTTCTGAGGCTTCTAAGACATCCTGACATTGTGGAGATCAAGCACATTATGTTGCCTCCATCAAGAAGGGATTTCAAAGATATTTATGTTGTTTTTGAGCTCATGGAGTCAGATCTTCATCAAGTCATCAAAGCTAATGATGACTTGACAAAAGAACATTATCAGTTTTTTCTTTATCAGCTGCTCCGGGCTTTGAAATATATCCATACAGGTGTGAACCTTTTTATTATTTTCAAACATATTAGTGCTCTTGAGTTATTTGATATGATTTTTTTTATAAAAATGTTCTTATTGATTATTACCTGTTGAAGGAGTTCCTCTTAACACACAAGTATTTGTAGCAAGTTGAACCATCCATACTTGGGGTTGGTGTTAACAAGACATCTGATTTTGTTAAGGAATAATTGTTAAATGTCAATCAAGGCCAATGTACAAATTCCTTTTTGCAATATCCTTTTGGATGTCATTGAATGTTGTCTTTGCCTGTTGAACTTTCAACCCGGATCTTAATCCCTGTTTACTTTGGACATGCTAATCTCTTGTGAACCTGATGGTGGTGTGGCTGTTACTCTTTTCTTTTCTAATTCACAGTCGTGTCATAATTTTGAAGCTTATTTTTTCACTTGTTTTGTAGCATGTCAATCATGTATTCTTTCCCCTACCTATCTGCCAGAATTCACTCAACATAATATCTGAAAATTCACCTTATTGTACCCAAAAAATTGCTTCTGCAATCATATTCGTTTAAATTTTGAACAGATTTGCCCTGTCCCTGATGATCCCTGGTCATTGACATGCTGCAGTTATGCATTTGAACTTGCCCTAATCCACATAATTCAATTATAGTAGAAATGTTATCATCAACTTCCTATTATGCAACATCATGAATCAATTTAAATGATGACAATCATTTTTTGGATTTTGCTTCAATTGGTTCTTACTGCTTGAAAGTTTCATTCATAGCCTTTTCATTTTCATACCCTGTCTTGTCATGAATACTGTTTCTTAGTTTATTATCTTTTTTTTTTCAACACAATCTTATCATTTCGTTATCAAAAGTATGAGAAGGTAGGTCTATTCCAGGGACCTCAAATCACCTTTCAGTTTAATAAATGAAACCATATAATATAAAATCCATCAGGTTGTGGGATAAGTCAGCTGTGTCTATAATTCAGTTTTCACTGCATATCCTTCTAATTCTACATTTTGGTTTTTCATACGGTCCACATTTGTAGTATTTTAATGTTCCATAATTCTATTTAAACTTATCCCTTGTTTATGAGTCCTGGAAAATGTACTTTATCTTTTTTTTATTCATTATTGAGTGTGCAATGTTTATATTTATGATGTCTTGACAGCCTTCTGCATTATTTGCTTGCTGAAATGCACTGTTAGCTTGTCTAGCATTATACTAATTAAAACCCGGTTAAGTGCAGCCAATGTTTATCATCGTGATTTAAAGCCAAAGAACATACTAGCAAATGCAAACTGCAAACTCAAAATTTGTGATTTTGGACTAGCAAGAGTTGCATTCAGTGATACCCCCACAACAGTATTTTGGACGGTATGTCAAGAAGATGAGACTCGTTTTCTTATGTCAGTGTCAAGAAGATTCTCAATTGCCATTTTAGTTCATCTCAATAGAGCACCAATCTTTTACTTATTCTCACAAGCACCATTATATCATGCAGGATTATGTTGCAACCAGATGGTACAGAGCTCCTGAATTATGTGGATCATTCTTTTCCAAGGTATTCTTTGTATGGATCCATAATGCTCATCACATTATGATTTTGTCTTTCTTTAAACAAGCAATACTTGTCTTCTATTGTTGTTTGAGGGAAAAATAGTTATATTGAAATGTGCAGAACTACAAAACCAAGTTTTGATATTATCTTTGTGATGTCATATCATGCATGCATCAACATTCTGAGACATGGCTACACCAGATTGGCCTTTTGCATAGGTTTATTATGTTTTTAGGAATCCCATCTGAGATTTTGCTGACTTATGAAACAGCACCTGTTCCATGGTCTTGAGTATGTGTTGTTTCTTTTGCGTTTGCTTGTTTAATGCATCTTTTTATTTTTCTTTTATTTTTTGAGATTGATCATTAAGTAATCTTTATCATTTGGGCATTAATGGGCATGATGTATTTCTTCTTTTTGTCCTGCTATATTGGGCTTCTTTTGACAATGAGATATGGAGGAAATTCTATTCTCAGCATACTCTAGGAACCAGTTTGTTAGCGACATAGAGTAGGACTTTAATCTTAATGTGTTATGAAATTTCTGTTAGTAAATTTTTGAAAAGCATCAGGAATCCTATCCATGATCCAAAGCAATACCTATTCTGTTATTATGTTGTTCCCTCGGGCTTCTCACTCATCATAATTCAGTGATGCATAGACTTCAGCTCTCATTTTCTAGACAGACGTTTCTGAAGACAACACTGGTCATGTTTTATTGTTCTTCTTACAATGAGTAGCTTTAAAGAAACTCATGCTATAAAACAATGCTTGCCAGAGATATCTCAGTCTTATTTGGAGGCATACAGATGACAAACTTTCAAAAAATATTTATCTAATGTCATGTTATTTTTTCTTTGTTTACATAATGACATTGAATTCAATTTTGATTATATCAAACTTTGCATAGTAGTGGTATGACCTCCAAGCAAATATATAGTAGTTGTAAAGAGCACCTTTGACCTGTATGGTCTGCACACTTGCTCGTTCTCTGTAAGTGACAGTTGGAGGGTCTGCACGCTATCTTTGGTAATGAAAATTGAATTCCATGGATCCACATGGCTGTGGAGCTACTTCAAGACATATACGACCTTATAAGGTCTTTTAGAGGGACAATCATCATCTGGGCATGTATGAACCATTGTCCTCTGTGTTTATCAAGTTGATTATCTGTTGCATAGTTTTTTATGTGCTCCTGATAAAATATTCTAATGCTGGATAACCATCAGAACATCCCAAATTCAGCGATAATGGCCTTCATAAACTTTCAAAAACCTAAAATATTTTTTAATAATTAAAAAATATATGTTCAGGAGAAATTTGTACTGTGCTGCAAACTGTAATATCGAATCTTGTAGGTATTGAGTGTTGAGTTTGATGTTCGTTTTGGTATTAGTTTTCTGTTCATGTTTTGTAGTGTGGAGTTGTTTTTCTTGATGAAACTAAGTGGTTATTTTTGAAATTGCAGTATACTCCTGCCATTGATATATGGAGCATAGGTTGCATTTTTGCTGAGATATTAACAGGAAAGCCTTTATTTCCTGGTAAAAATGTGGTTCATCAGTTGGATTTAATTACCGATCTTCTTGGAACACCTTCCTTAGATACGATTTCTCGGGTATGTCAGTTTTCATTCTATGAATGTACATTATGAAAGGTGTATATTTATACTCTGGACTAGAACAATAGTGCTGAAGGTCCCCTCGTGTAATGTTCTTCCCTTTTTGTCTTCAGGTTCGAAATGAGAAGGCAAGAAGATATTTGAGCAGCATGAGGAAAAAACAGCCGGTGCCATTTGCACAGAAGTTCCCAAATGCAGATCCTTTAGCACTTAAACTTTTGGAAAGGCTTTTAGCATTTGATCCTAAGGACCGACCAACTGCTGAAGAGGTGTGCATATTTAGTCAAATGCATTTCTTTTGTCAATCTATTTTCATTTTTTCACTTTAGGTTTCTTAGACAGTTTTAATGTTGCATCAATTAGTTATTGTGGTGACAGTATCATAACAGCTTCTACTCTTTATATGAATTATCTGTATTTTACATTTGATTAGGCATTGGCGGATCCATACTTCAAGGGCCTGGCTAAACTGGAGAGAGAACCATCTTGTCAACCAATAACAAAGATGGAGTTTGAGTTCGAGCGTCGAAGAGTGACTGAAGGAGACCTTAGGGACCTTATCTTCCGTGAGATACTGGAATATCATCCGCAATTGCTTAAGGACCATGTTAGTGGAACAGAGAGGACAACCTTCCTTTATCCTAGGTTTTACTTTCGACAATCCTTTGCTTTCATATCTTTCTCCCTTACGTCCTGTATTCTGGTTTTCACTGTAGATGTTCTTACATTGGTAACTCTATTAACTCATCTGTCTGCCACTGTTATGCAGTGCAATTGATCAATTCAGGAAACAATTTGCTCACCTTGAGGAAAATGGTGGTAAAAGTGGGCCAGTGATTCCATTAGATAGAAAGCATGTTTCTCTTCCACGGTAATCTTCCCCAAACCCCTACGCATTTAGCATTTAGCATTTAGCTTTCTTGAAGATGATGGCATCTCATGCTTTTCATCTTGTTCTTCGTGTGAAGCAGATAAGCTTTATGTAAGATATCATTTTGTGTCAGGCACATAGTTGCAGTTGCATATGCATAGTTTATTTGATTTTGGTCTCAATGGTTAGGCATCCTGAGGTAATGGCAGCACTTTTGTGCTTAGTATCTTTTTAATAGCAGTGCATGATTAATGGTGCTGCATGGGAACTTCCATATTATGTTGAATGCTGCAGCCTGCACATATGGGGAGCAATTTTTTTTGGTGACAACTTATTGGCAAAATTCTTTTGTTATAGCAGTGGATGATTGCTAATTACTTTCTGAATATTTGGTGTGTGGTAACTGTATTCCTAACCCTGATTGTTTTGATGTTTTGCTTGTATTTTGATTTACATGCATGCTGATCTGAGGTGTTGATGTGCTGCTTGTATTTTGATTTACATGCATGCTGATCTGAGGCATGACAAGAGGCTTAAATATGAACATGGCTTATGCATAGAAAAAGAGAAGGATATCTTGAGCCAGGAGCCTGGAGCATGTTATTATTCCAAGACTTGGGCGTGATATGTTAGCTGTTTATCCCTATCCCAGGTCATATTCTGATATAAGGAGGGTGCTTCTCGGAACTATGTTAGGACCTACCAAATTTGTTTGTATTTTACAGTGTCGTGAGTTGGAAATAGAAAATGGTTGGTGGATATGTGATAGCAAGGATTTTGAAGCATCATTCTTTTGATAAAAAATAGCTCAGTTGTCTTTTCTATGCCTCTGGTTAGTTTATTTTAATGGTTTATGTTCCATGCGTGCGTGTTCAGCATAAATGAGAGAAACTTGCATCGTTGCCCACGTTCTTTCATGAGGGTACACTATTGAAATGCCTGTGGATTTATAATATCCAGTTGCATTTCTATGCTTGTTTGATTTAAGCTTATATATGTATGTATGTATGTATGTATGTATGTATCTGCTTTTCCATTAATTCTTTAACACAATCTTTGTTGATCTTTTTCTTGCATCTTATAGGTCTACAGTGGTCCACTCCACCCCTGTTCCTCCAAGGGAACAGCAGCCTAATATGGCTTTATACAGAGACAGGCAAACCTTAGATGAGTCATGCAAGAATTCTCGAGACACAGAAAGGCTGTTGCGAAATATGTCAAGGACTTCACAGGCACCTCAATGGATTCCTACTACTGGTATGTGCTTTGGTACAAAATAACATTAGCAAGAAGCAGCTATCATTCTAGTGCCGTACACTTGATACCATTCTATTTTTCCCATTTTTCCAGCTAATAAGCCCGTAAAGCTTGTTGGTCCACTAATACCATATGAGAATGGAAGCCTTAAGGATGCCTACGATCTAAGAAGGCTGATAAGTGATCCTGTGCTGCTTTCACCGCATCCTGTCGTCATTCCTCCTGCTTACTGTTTCCACAGGACCACAGGCACAGGCAAGTCAGAGAGCTCTGACAGGGTGAGAGGAGAGGTGGAGAGGGATTATGTACAGCACAAACCACCCCAACAGTTCATGCCCAGCAAGATGGCCCCAGACATTGCTCTTGATATGAGGGCTTCACCCTTCTTTCTTCCAGGAGGTGGTGCCAAGGCTGACCCAGCTAAAAGCCCCTTCAATGGGATTGCCACAGCAGCAGCGGTTGCTGCACACAGGAAGGTAGGTGTTGTTCCATTTGGCTTGTCCAGGATGTATTAGGCGCACCATTCAATCATAGTATCATCCATCTCTGTTGCAATGGATGATGATGGATCGATCATGGATATACTGCTCCATGTGGAAAGAAAGAAGAAAGGCAAAAAGAAAACCTAAGAGAAGAAAAGAGAAGAAGGGTGGTGAAATGCAAATGAGGCGGCGATTGGTAGTGGAAATGGGCATCCCCTGCTGGTTGGTTAATGGGCTTCCATGCCCCTCTCTCTCTCTCTCTCTCTAACGTCGGGGGACCGCTGTCTCAACGGTCAATGTAGTGCCGTCTCAGTGATTCTTTAGGCTTGCCGGCGAAAACTTAAAGACACACTTGCTGGGACGGCCCTCCAAGAAAGTATCTATAGTTGTTATCGTATCCACAGTGAGATTGTGTTGGAATGTGAACTGGCGAGTCAATTTCATGGCCAAAAATTTCTAACCGAAGAGGAGAATTATGTATCGGTTTTACTTGGTACGTCTCTGTTCCATCAGACCATCGCGCATTTCCGTGTATTCCAAAAATATAGTAACTTTTCTGACTAAAAGTTTTCTGGATTTTGATTACGTTCGAAGAAAGGAAAATGAATATATCTTGATCGATGGTACCACATATGAAAGACCGACACCCATATCAGTTGTTTTCAATGGTAAATTGGGTATCATTCGATTGCACAGGCTACGTGATGATTAGGTCGATCAAATCAGTGTGGTGCTGTGTTAACACCTCATCACAGATGGTATCACCCAGCGGTATTCCTTAAGCAAAGCGTCAATGGTGTCGCTTGACCCATATTTATACGAGAGGTTGTTACAATGCATGCGCTAATAGTTGAATAGACTGAGGCCCCAAAAAAAAAAAAAAAAAAAATGAAAAGAAAAGAAAAAAACCCATATAATGAGATGAATGGCTCAAGATCATTTATCATCAAACAGCAGAAGGCGAAACATGATTCAGTCAGCTGATAAGGGACTGCTTTTTCTGATGCCAATTATTGATGTTGTAATTGGCTTGGATTGAATCATGCTTGTTTTAGATCTTATTAGGTTAGGTATATAAAAGCATTTTAGTCTAATAGATTATTCGTGTCTATTTAGGATCAAGTATGTTTTGAGTTTAACCTAAAACGTTAAGATTCAGGATGGAATTATATTGAATCATATTTATATTTATGTAACTATTATTTTATAATTAAAATATAGTAACTAATAATTAAATATAAATTCATTAAAAATTTAAATAAAATTAAAAAAAAGTTAAACTTAATTTTTTATTCAAAAATAATTCTGTTCAAGTAAATAATTATTCTTAAATTTATAATATGATATTTAAAATATTTATTAATATATTGAGAGATATTATAAATAATAAACTATCGAAATAAATAATAAAACATAAATATTTTGATATAATTAAGTAGAAGAAGATAAAAGAGACCTAGTTGTTAAGATAAAAAAAGTAGAATTGATTTAAGTGAGAGTTCATTTCATGAATGAATAAAAATAATTAGTAAAAAAAATAATATTTATATATCTAATGTTTATAGATCAGATCGAGTAGGTTTGGGTCAATTAAAAGTACAAGATCTGGCCTCAATTTGGAATTAAAATCATGTCTAATTTTCAAACCTGAACTATTTTATGGGTTTTTAAATATAAGTTGGGCTAGATCTAATCAGGCTGGACATGAGCTGATTTGACCCATTTGCAGCCTTACCAATTATAATGGGAAACATAAGGCTACTATGGACAAATTAATTAAAATAACAATAATTAGTCTAAATTTCATTTGTTAGTTATACGGTTTTAAGATCTCAGGCGATGTACAAAAAAAAAAAAAGATTGGGTAGCATAGAGTGGCTTGTTTACTCAGTTCTTAAGAAAGCTCCAAACTTCAAGAGACTAGCTGAATGAAATCGAAGGTTATTGCAATAAGATGTCTTTTGGATGCCACACATTGTTGTACCTATTCCTTCGAAGCATCATAAACCAATGCTGCAATTTGTAGTCAAATCAAGAGAGCAGCAGTCATTGCATCACTGAAATAATATTCATTGGCATTTGAATTAAGCTGCATTTATAAATGAATGGTTCTAATATGACTGTTCCCAAGTTTAACATGATTGGAGCTTACTGAGACAAGCTTTAGGACTGCTAACAATTAGGGTTTGGAACGGTTGATTGCAACTGCAGACATTTTGCAAACAAAGACGAGATGACACCTCAAGCACCAAAAGTAAAGTCCTCAGCACCATCTTTCAGTTGTTTTCACTCTTGAGTCCAAATAAGGTTGTTTTCACTGAGTCCAATCGGCAGGAACAAAGGATGATTAATTCCGTTCCCAGATGTCAGGCTTCCTCCCTCTGTGCCGTCAATCAGCTAATACAACGGTGGTCTCAGCCACGAGGCTCTGGACCAACAAATTACGGCTGATAAACCCTTCTTATTGTCAAATAACACTATCAGACAATATGGTTATCTTAATTGTGTACCTGCTCCATGACTAGCTGCTCTAACTTTGTTTAGCCAATAATCTCCAGAGAAATAACAACCTCATTATCTCAGGGGTGGGTTGCTTCTTGCAACCTGTTGGAATTTTCCATTCATGTTTGATCTTTCAGGTAATAGTTGGCCTCTTCGAACTACTACTTGAAACCAAGCATCTCAGTCAAAATTTGCAGTGCTCTATATGGCATAAATCTAAGGATCAGACAACTGATATTTTCATCATACCCCAGCCACACTGGAATCACAAGACCTGTTTCTTCACATAATCATAAAACATATCAAACAAGCTTTATCCCAATTATACTGGCTCAGCCTCAGGGATCTCTCTTCTTCGTGTGCTATGATAATGCACCAACGCTGTCTTTTCTTGCTTCAGCGCTGGGTATGCCTTCTTCTTCATTGGCTCTTCAACAGGTCTTGTATTTTCACAAAGTTAACAGAAGATACATTTTCAACGGACAGATTCAGGTTTCTCTCATGAATCCAATCTTATTCTAAAATTTAACCATCCACAAGAAGACACATCTGTACAACTTCCAATCCAGAATGACATCATCTAAATTTCTTCCTTTTGAAAGTTGCATGCAGCTTCTGTAAATTGCAAGCATATTGATGCTAATTTTGGGTTCTTCCTATAACTATTGGATTATGGTGCTGTTTCCACCACTTTGACAATCCCAAAGCCAACTCTGTTTCCTCTCACCAGTAATCCCCACATGAGCATGACCCACCACTAAAATGGTGAAAACGGTTGGAATCTCGCAAAATTACCGACCTATTCTCGATACCAGATATATACTTGAAAGCACTGTGGCAGTCCTCACATACTCTAAGGTTCTTGATCACTCGAATGGGCCTTCCAGGGGGTACATTTAAAATTCCAAATGCAACAGCAAGCTTCTCACTGTGATACTTAAGCATGTGTTCTTTCTCTTCCTCTTCCACATCATGCAAGACCATCTCTGTAGCAGATACATAACCTGCTTTCTTCATCTTCATATCCAATTCCTCTATAAACCTATAGATCTTCTCCTTCTCAGGGTGAACTAAGTCCCCAACTGAAAATGTATGAACCTTATTCTTCACCTCAATCCAACTAAAACCAGGAACTTTTCTCACACCTCTTTCCCGCATCCTCACCCTCATTTTATCTACGTCAGTCCATTTACCAGATGATGCATATAAATTTGAAAGAAGTACATACATCCCAGCATTATCAGGCTCCATCTCAAATATTCTCTCAGCTGCAGTCTCACCTAATTTAGTGTTCCGGTGAATCCTACTTGCACCTAATAAAGCACCCCATGTAGTTGCATCTGGTTCAAAAGGCATCTCTCTAATGAGAGCTTCTGCATCCTCCAAGCGTCCTGCTCGGCCAAAAAGATCTATCATGCATGTATAGTGTTGTGGTTTCGCTGTTATCCCAAAAACTTGATGCATAGAATAAAAGAAAGCAATGCCTTTATCCACCAACCCTGCATGGCTACATGCTGAAAGAACTCCGACCTGAGAAAAGTGAAATGAGGAAATGAATATGGCAGCAAGTGTTAAGATATACTGACACAATAATTACTAGCAATCCAATGTTCATTCTTGCATGCTTTACATGACAAAGCTCATTCGTTTATTAAATTAGCATCCTCTAAAGAGTTTGCAATCAGTTGAGTTGAGAAGGAAAATCCAGTATCCTCGTAATATCCTCTAATTGTCTATTTAGGAAGCATGCTTGATTGATGATAAAAATAATAGTAAAATTAAGGAAGCATACTTTGTCAGTGACAACAGTTGAAGAAACAGGTCCTAAGCATACTCTGAGGCACTATATCAGCAAAGTGACCTATAAAATTTTGGACAGTCATTAAAAGAAAGTGCATTTTGATGCATTCACTGCAATTGTCAAATTGCAAACTGAGTATCGCCTTAGAGGTCACACCCCTCTAGGTATATTGCCAAGAAATCAAACCTGGTCACAATATATAGAATTGTGTTGATCTCCCACTCTTTCTCGTAACAATGCTATTAAGAGCTTAGTATGCAGATGAGTGACAATAACAAACCTCTCAGTTAATAATGGAACTATTTAGATACCAAACATAATAGATATGGCAGATAGAAAAGCAAAAAGTTTGTCAGCAGAATGGTTACCACGGTAATGTCATCTGGCGTTGTGCCGGTTGCTCGCATCATATCAAAAATCTCCAGTGCCTCCTTTCCAAACCCATGCCTAGCATAACCAGCAATCATGGTGTTCCATGAGACAACATCCTTCTCTGTCATCTCCTTAAATGCCTCATACGCCTCACCTATGCTCCCACATTTACAATACATCGCAAGGAGCGCATTTCCAACAAAGCAACCCATTCCATACCCTGCCTTCACAAGCCTTCCATGCACCTGCATTCCACACTCCAACATCGCAATGTCAGCACATGTGCTCAATGCACAAGTGAACGATGACCGATTTATCCTCTCCCCACTCCTACCCATCTCTATAAAGAGCCGCAACGCCTCCTCGCCAAACCCACCCTGGGAACACCCAGCAATCATGGCAGCCCAGGAGACGCAGTCCCTCTGGGGCATCGTATCGAAAATCTCACGAGCCCTTTCGATCATCCCGGCCTGGGCATACCCCGTCATCATTGTGTTCCAGGAGTTGACGTTCCTGCATGGCATTGAGTTGAAAAGCTCCTCTGCCTCGTCCATCCTCCGAGACTGCACATAAGCTGCGATCATCGCATTCCATGAAACCAAGTTCCTCTCCGGCATCATGTCGAACACCCTCCTCGCCTCCTTCAGCAACCCATTCTGGGCGTACCCGGAAACCATCGCCGTCCAAACGAACACGTCCTTACAAGGGGCTGCGTCAAAGAACATCCTTGCTTCAGCCATATCACCATTCTGGGCATACCCCGATATCATGATGTTCCAAGAAACCACGTCCTTCTCCGTCATCCGGTCGAAGAGCTGCCGAGCTTCGGTCATTCTCTTCCTCTGGGCGTAGCCAGCGATCAAGGCATTCCAGGAGACAGCCTCCCAGCGGGGATTCGAGTCGAACAGCTGCCGCGCGGCCTCGAGGCGGCTATTCCTGACGTAGGCAGCGAGAAGGCCGTTCCAGGAGATGTCATTCTTGTTCGGGGTGCGGTCGAACGTGTCCCGTGCCAGGTCGACGAGACCGCTGCTGGCGTAGGCGGAGATCATAGTGTTCCACGAGACGGTATCCTTCTCGGGCATTTCATCGAAAAGGCGGCGGGCGGAGGCGAGGTCGCTGTTAAGGACGTGGCCATGGATCATGGTGTTCCAGGAGACGACGTCGCGGCGGGGCATAGCGGCGAAGAGGCGAAGGGCGAGGGGGAAGTGGCCGTTGGTAAGGTAGCCGGAGAGCATGGCGTTCCAGGTTACAGTGGAGCGGCGGTGCATCCGGTCGAAAAGCGCCGCGGCGGCGTCGCAGCGGCCGTGGCGCATGTGGTCGGTGATGGCCTTGTTCCATCGCACGATCTCGGCGTCGCATGCGACCGAATTCCTTTTCCTCTTTCTCCCCTTCTTCTTCGTGGTATTATTACTGAGATTATTACTGGTAGCAGACTTGGAAGCGAAATGGGGAGGGCGGCGGGTTGGGTTGGTCTCGGCGACGGCGGTTTGGAAGAGTCGGCGGAAGTCCTTGAAGCGAGACCGCATTGTTGATTTCTTCGCGCGTTGCGATTCCCGTCCAATTAAACATTTTCAAAATTTAACATGAAACGGGTTAAACGTTCATGCGACAGATTTTTTGTTTGTTTGTTTGTTTGTGTTGACAGATGATCGTACTTGTACATAGAGTGAATCGATATATTTAAATATAAAATTAAAAAAAATAAAAAGATAAGAATATTTAGACATTTAAATTTAAGATTTAGATGATAGGTCATTCTAGTAACGATCCAATGGATCCAATCAGCTATAGAGTTGACATCAATCAAAGGATTGGATCAAAAGATTGGTTGGCAAACTATTAGCTAGCTTTTAGCGGATAATAGTAATAGAATCTCCTTCAATAATAAGGCAACGAAAGTGTCCATGCAGTAGAAAGTTCAACAAAAGGGATCGATGAATTCAGAAGGCCGAATCCATCATCTACCAATAATGCATCATCTGCCAATAATGCACAATTCATCCTCCGAATCACATAAGCTGAAGCCACAGATCTATCACGAACACTTCCATCAAAGTTTATTTTGATAAACCCTAGACGTGATTAAAAATTAGGCTTATATTTGTGCCATACTCTCTCTCTTAATCAACAAGTCTAAGAAATAATAATTGAAGCCTCTCGGCTTTTCGTTGCAATGGATGACAGGGAGAACAGTAAGATTTTAAACCAAGAAGCAACAAAGCAATTTGAGGATTCATAATAAAATTTGAAGGTAATATGAGAGGATTTGAGGATTCATGATAAAATTTGAAGCTAACATGAGAGGATTGGACACAAATATGCCAGGTTTAAGCAAACCAGAGGCTTGGAAGACCATGAACATCTGCTCGAATATTTGCTTCACGTGCACAGGTATGCATGCATATATAAGAGGTCAATCATGTCCTAATCTTATAAATTTTATTGACATAGGTATTGTACAAAATGTAACACTAGTAGAGATAGTTGATAACTCTGCTTGTCGAGGAGGATTGGCTTCAAATAGCAGTGATGCCAAATAGCCATTTCGAAAAGAGTTTTTGTGTGCGCCGGCGATTGGTGTGCGTGCCAATCGCAGAGCATGGTGCAAAATTTATAAAGAAGCTTGCATCATTGATTGGGTGATGGATACATACTTTACATAAGGTATATCGCTGGACCACTTACCAAAAACTTTTGAAAGCTAAAATTGTTATAAACATACATAAAAATTTTGTTTAAGATTTATAAAAAAATAAGATTTTTATTAGGAGTATATAATTAACATGTGATTCAAACGTCTACTCTCATTCCAACTCTATTTAAGATAACGATTAGATAAGATGCACTACCCATCTTATTTTTATCTTAAGGGATGGCAATGAATTGGATTTGTTTTCACACTATTTGAACCATATCCGACTTGGTTATAAAAATTAAGTTAGATAAAAAACCAATTATCTTATCTCAAGCTAACCCAAAATTGAAATAAATTTATTTTTATCATAAAAATGGAAAAATAATTATATCCCTATATTAATTAAATAACATAAATTATAATCATTAAAATATAATAATTTTTATAACCTTTAGAAAATAAAATTTTTGAATACTTGATTTTTCTAAATTTGAACCCGATCCGATTTAAGCTAAGTTTTAAAATCTTAAACCCAAAATGAATTCGATTTTTCCAAACCCCTTTTTTGATTCGGTTCACTTCAAATACCCATAAAGATTTAAGTGTTGGATAGGCAAGAGTCCTTTAGGTAGTGTTTGATTTCCAAAAAGTTATCTTTGGATAAGTATACATGATAGCATTTATTTAGGGGATAGCTGAAGGAATAACCATTTTTTTTAATAATAACTTTGCCATCAAGGGATAGCTCTAGTTATTTTTGGGATTGGTAGTGTTTGATAGAAAAAATATTATCCATGGATAAGTGTATGGGATAGAGTTTGTCCCATGGCTATCCCTAGGGATATCCTTTGGCTATCCTATTGATCATATCAATGCAAAAAGGTAAATCCATATGATAACTTGTTTTTACTCTTATTTGGAGGGATAACCGGCTATTCCTGCATTTTCTAGGGAATAAATTGAGGGGATATCCCATGGTTAACCATGGATTATCCCTTTGGTTAACTTTATTCCCAGCTATCCCTTATAGTTGTGGCTTTTAGGAATAAGAGGTTATTTCAAACATTACCGGGAATAAGTTCAAGGGATAACCCATGGTGTTNATTCCTTCAAACAGCCTTAAAAAGGCATGTGGGCCCCGCTTAAATTGGTATTCGGTCAACGCAGCGTATTCCCGTTTTCCTATTCCTAGGGACCCCATGGAATAGGCATATTCTCGCTGCAGCTTATTCCCAGGTACCAGTGGAAATAGGAGTTGATTTTATTTACCTACCAACGAAGATAGGGTTTCAGCTGTCTGGATCCCCGAGCAGCTTCCATCGGAGATCCGGGTTTGAGATCTCTTGCTCTCCAAGTTTCTGCCATCGATCTCAGCTGGGTTTTAGATCTCTGGCTTTTTTGCGTAGAAGCCATCGAAGATCTGTGTTCGACATTTCTCACTGTCCAAGTAGCTGCCATCGATGATCTTGGGTTTGAGATCTTTGCCTCTCCGAGTAGCTTCCATCGATGATCTAGGTATGTTTTCTCCTCTTCGAGTATCTGCCATCGATCTCATCTGGGTCTCAGATCTCTGGCTTTTTTGTAGGAAGAAGCCGTCAACAATCTGGGTTTGAGAGCTCTGGCTCTCCGAGTATTTGCCATCAAAGATCTTAGGTCTGAAATCTTTGGCTCTCCGAGAAGCTTCCATCGAAGATCTGGGTTTGTTTTCTCTTGCTCTCCGAGTATCTGCCATCGATCTCTTCTGGGTTTCAGATCTCTGGCTTTTCTAAAGGAAGAAGCCATCAACGATCTGGGTTCTAGATCTCTGGCTCTCCGAGTAGTTGCCATCAAAGATCTTAGATTTGAAATCTTTGGCTCTCCGAGAAGCTTCCATCGAAGATCTGGGTTTGAGATCTCTTGCTCTCCGAGTAGGTACCTTCGATCTCATCTGGGTTTCAGATCTCTGGGTTTTTGGGAAGATTCCATCGAAGATCTGCACTTGAGATCTGTGGATCTTAAGTATGTTCTAATTTTAATTTAATAATATAAGATAATTTATTAAGTAAGTTTTTAGTTGATTTTATTACTAAAAAAATATTTATTACTTTATCAATTAATAAAAAAATATTTTATTCAGGTCATTACATAAAAAATTTATTTATAAACCTTTTTTATTCAATGGGGAAGGTTTGGGATTTTTGAATTGTTGTGTGCTTTGACTCTGATCTTCTTCCTTCGAATTTTTTTAGAAGCCTCCCGACTGTTCATCACCTGATATCTGTGCCCGGCTTGGCTCTTTCTGTAGCTCTTTCAACACACTTGTATTAAGCATTGCCTCTTCTTTCTCTTCGGTTATTCTCTGTTATCCTGATTTCGTTGCAATTACATGTCCGCTCTTCATATTATATGTGCTGAAATTGCTTTTCGTTTGCAACCTGGAGCTTCTAGTTCATTTCTGATAGGGCTTTTTAAATATATCGAGATATATTATATAGAAAATTGAATCCTTTGTTCCGTTTCAAATGTTGCATTACTGATAGTTATGACAGGGATGATTTCTTATGTTTTAAGTGATAAAATTGAATAAGACAAATCGATATAATTGGCAAAAGGGAAGACCCCGTTGAAAATTGAGTGATGGTAATTTACATGTTTCTAATAATCTAGATCTAGAACTAATTCCAATTATAAACTTGATGCCTCACCCTACCCATGCCATTGGCACTCGACAATAACAAAGTAACAGTGAGTGAGGGTATTATTTATTTAATAACATAAACTTGAATATCTGGCAGTGAGTTTTAGCCGTAGCTTGATATGATTTTGTGTTCCTGCTAATTATTTTAGATGATTCATAAATATATTCCTCTATATGATCCCTTTGTCTAATTCTTTCTTTAATACACAGAAATAATCAGTTAAGAGGTCCCTCTAACATGAAGACCTACAGATTCTATTGGCCTATCTATGTTTTATGCCATTACTAATAATGTCATGACAAAACAAGGAATTTGACTTGTTCGATAATACTTTCATCTTGCAAGCGTTTATTTCTTTGATAAGTTAACAAATATTAAACTTTCATGTACCATAGCTTCATGTTTAACTCTTCAATATATGAAAGGTCCGTAAAATTACTGCATGTCGATTCATATTACATTGATATGTGCCATGTGTACTTATTCCGTTGCGAGCCATCTTGTCAAATGACCATCCACTCTGGCCCTGTAGATTAACCATGCCTAAATCAAAAAAAGCCAGTGAATCAACACAAGCAAGAGAAGGATCAAGTCGTCCAAGAGCACCTAATTGGACAGATGCTCTTGATAAGATCATGCTATGCTTGATGAGGCAAGAGAACGACGATGGTAACTGTCACAACGGTACCTTCTCCCAGGATACTTGGAGGAAGATGACCAATTTGTTCAACGAAAGGACTAACCTGTCCTTTAGTTTTAGAAACCTGAAAAATCGTTTGAAGGTTTTGAAGAAGACCTTCAACTTGTACTATAACCTAGCTAATCGATCTGGTTGGGGATGGGATCCTGCACTAAATCTCCCACGTGCGGCGATGAGCATATGTGGGAGGAGGTCATCTCGGTGAGTGGATGGTTTTTGTTGACGAATCATAGTTCGAATGCTATTGATAACATTACAATAATATATTTATCAAACTATACTTCAGGTAAACAAGGACTATGCACGGATTAAGGGTAAGTCATTTCCTGCTTACGACGACATAGATATTCTTTTTTCAAGGCATACAGCTACCGGTAGACGGGGGGATACATCTGCTATTCCTGAGTGCGTATCCGACAATGATACATCGGACGACGAGATGGATCGGATCAACCTGGAGGACATAGAATTTGGGCAACCATCACAAAGACGTGGCGGAGTGTCATGTTCATCAGCCGGTCCCTTCGATCACCGATTCGATGATGTATCCCCATCGAGCCGACTACTTTTGCCTCGACCTTACCCACAGACTGTTCTGCAGAAGGAGGTCTGTCAACTAGTAGTGGAAAGAGGAAAAGGTCATCCTTCATAACTACTACAGCACGTAAGATTAGGTCCACAACTGATACTGCTGTTGTCTTACAAGAAATGGTGGATCAAGGTAAAAGAAGATTGGAAATTGCTAATGAGTTGCTCAGGAGAGATCAGCTTGCTCGACCCACAGTGTACTCTATTGACGAATGCATGCGGAAGTTAGAGAGTCTTCCTGGGATTACACCTGAATGTATTCTTGCTGTAGGGGACAGTTTGAAAATTGAGATTAATAGGTGGTTCCTAATGCATTATGAAGGTCCACTACTTGAAGCTTGGCTGAAAAGACAAATGGCTGATTTCTACCGTGTACCACCTTCAATGGCAGCCCCATCTGGAAGTTATGCTCCTGTGCCTAATATCTTTATGCCTCCAATGCATGGTGTCCATCAGGGTGGCCCACCTGTTTTCGTGCCTCCCATGCATGCTGCCTCTCCAGGTGGACATAGTCCATTCATGCAGCCACTATTCAGACCAAGCAGTGACGATAGCATCTCCCATGGTCAGACCCATTCTCCAGTTGGCAGTGCCGAAGAAACTCTCTGTACCACATCTGCATCTTCGACTCAGCAAAGTGAATTTGGTTATTTTCATCGGTGGCCGTAACATATCCCAATATTGAAGTAGATACGGAATTAGATATCTTGCTATAGTTGTTTCTACATATGTCAGACCTTCAATTAGAGTTTTATTTTAACTTAGATGAATGCTGTAATATTGTTGTAAATACGGACATGTTTGCTAGATATCTTTATGCATGTTAGTGTAGTCTATGGTTTCTAATATTTCTTTCAAATTTCAGATATGCATATGGTTGTCTTATGAACTACTCTCTTTTTGTAATAGATGGATACCTTCCATGATCTTGTGGCATTTCTAATAGATGAGGACAACTATTGGCAGGATGTCATAACTATGCTGATAAGTAATGGCATCATTCATTTATCAAATTATAACGTTATTTCAAAGAGGCCATGCCGAACGCGACCATTCTCTGGTCATGAACTCATATCAGATATTTTGAGTGGACATCCAGATAGAGGTTATGACCACTTTAGGATGACAAACACTATGTTCTTCAAGCTAGAAGAATTGCTTCTTTCGCGTGGGTTGGTTAGTAACACCCGCAATGTTACGGTAAAGGAGCAACTTGCGATCTTCCTTTACGGCATAGGTCATGGTGTGACCAATAGAGTGCTCGCTGAAACTTTTCAGCACTCCGGTGAGACAATATCCAGACACTTTAACACTATACTGAAAGCAATTTGTTCACTTAAGCAAGATTTCATCGCTCAACCCGGTCAGGATACCGGTGTGCATCCACGGATCCGTGAGAACAATCATTTCAATCCTTTCTTCATGGTACGTATGGACAATAATAGATGCAAGTCTTTCATTTACGATTGTTTAATAACCGCGTCGTTGATATAGTTTTATTAATCACAGCATGCTCTTGGAGCCATCGATGGTACGCATATACCTGCTTTAGTCAAGAAAAGCAAACAACCACGCTTTCGTAATCGAAAGGGCACCATTTCCCAAAATGTCATGGCTGCAGTTTCATTTGATCACTCCTTCCTTTTCGTTTGTACTGGATGGGAGGGATCCGCAGCCGACATGAGAGTCCTACGTTGGTGTGTTGAGTCAGGTGGCTTCGTCGTACCAGAAGGTATTTAATAAATTCATAAAGCATGTGACCAATTACCTTTATCGAAGTTTTAAGTGGATGACGTCAAGCCATTGTTCTCGTTTACAGAAAATTTTATCTTGTTGACTCGGGATATGCCAATACAGACAAGTTCCTTGCCCCATATCGGGGTAATAGGTACCACCTAAGTACATTTAATAATCCAAGGGCTCGACGATATAACAATTGTCGAGATTTATACAACCATCGACATGCTCAGCTCAGAAATTGCGTAGAGAAGGCCTTTGGAATTCTTAAGAAGCGATATAAGATTCTTAGAGGTCCTATCCCATTTCCCTTCAAGATTCAGAAACGCATTGTCATGGCTTGCTGCATCATTCATAACTTCATTCGACGCACCCAAGGAAATGACAAATACTTCAATATGTCAATTGAACCCATGCCTGTTGATCGAGATGAGGATGATATTGATCCTTATCTTATTATAGGGGATGACGAATCACAAAGAGGTGACGTACTTCGCAATTCCATAGCTAACAGGCTATGGGATGCCCGAAACACGCGAAGTAAGTCTAACATGCATCCTTTTCTTTTAACATATTTCTCTTATTGTAAAAGAAAGTATGTTTACCTTATTTGACCTTATTAATAGGGCAGGGTAATATGATTTGAGTTTCTTATCGGTTTCCCTGTAATGCAGGAAATCAAGCTGCTTGATCTTGAGGTTCAGTAATGTCTTCTTCAAGGTATTATGTAGTTTTCGTGGGCCGTAGACGAGGGATCTATGGATCCTGGCCTGAGTGTCAGCGTGAGGTAACTGGGTTTAAGCATGCCTTGTACAAGAAGTTTAAATCTAGAGAAGAGGCAATTCATGCATTTCAGAATTATCAACATCCTCCTGATATGGAATATCAGCTAGGACAAGGGAGGTACATATGGTCAGGAGTAATGGTGGATCTTTAAAAACCTTTATGTTTGTTTTCGTATCCTTTCTTGTAGGCTTTTTGCTTGGGTGTCAGTGTTGCAAGTTATCGTTAATGCTTTGAGATGTTCAGGTTTACTATACCTTGTTACTGTCCTTGTAGCATGACTTGTAACGCTTCCTCTTAGCTTAGAGGTTGTATTTTGATAACTATTTCCTGCTTTCGTAATTACTTCTATGTTTCGTCACTAATCATCTCTTTGTATCATCGTTTTGCTGGGATAATATCTGGCAGACCTGCAAATGTTTGATGTAACATTATATGATATTGCTGTAATGACTACTATTCCGATGCAGTCGAAATTTAACCTTGCGCTCTTTTTGGTGGTTGCAGTGGCAATGATATCGAAGTGTCGGTTGTGATGTCATGACTTGGAGGGCATTTCTAAATGCAACCGTTATGAAGCATCACAGCTCGGTGCTCTATCAAAGGTGAGGGCCATGATGTTAGGCATACGCATAGCATTTCCTGAATTGGATGCATGGAGAATGTGACCGTCAGGAAATAACTGCTGATAATGCCTTCCTGAGCCAACTCTATCGATGTTCCTATATCTGCCAATTGGATTACGTTGGTAGGTAGCCTGAACAATGATGAAATTGGATTTATAATTAATCATTCATTAACGAGTCGGTAGCTATGTCGTATTATAGAAAATTTAATTTTTGAATATTTGTTTTTTTGGTAATTGATCTATTTATTGTAAAATGAACTTGAAATTTTTAGGGAACTGCTTCCATGATGAACTCCTTCTCACTATTTCATCACAGATGATAATTTATGATTTTTAGTTGGACAATAGGGCAGCATACCCTGTGCTGTCATTATAATCTGATTTTTGAATTTAATTTTTGTCCTAAATCGCCTATGGTTTGAAAGCTGCTGTTATGGATGATTAATTTGGAATAATGGCTATTTCTCGTAGTCATCTGATGACAGCTATTTCCAATGGTCTGAGTTCAGGATTTTGATGAAAATTAATGATTCCGTGGGATGAAATTGAGTTTGTATTTGCTAACAATGAAGGCGAGCATTCAATCCTTTTTGGTAATTGATCCAACTCCCTCTATCTTAGTACATGCATATGATGGCTTTGCGTATCTAACACTGTTAATGCTTTAGCACAGCTGTGTCTCTAAGATACTTATTCATTGGGTGTATTATTCTCATGTTGATAGAAACCTGGTTCTAGTATATGTTCCAATGCATCACTGTTTTTCAACTGTATTACCCTTTTATTGTGTCTAATTGTGTAGCTAGGTCATTTTGGTACCATGAAATGCTTAGAAACCTTGATCTGTTGCTTAACTTTTTTTGTTGTCTTAGTCTTTTGAAAAAGTCAGTGTTGGCTCAGAATCGAGTAAAGAGTGAGTGACTCTGTGGAGGCTGATCAGGACAAGGTTTTTCAATTTATGCCATTCCTTTGAATCATTGCCGTTTTGATCTCACTTCTTGCCAAAATACCGAAAGGGCAATGTGTCCTAACATGATTAAGTATTCATTGCTTGAACAAACTGTTAACCAGCTCTTTCATTCTAGGTGGTGTTGTAGAATATGGTCAGATTTGGAATTCAAAAGGATATCTGAACTCCTAAGTTTAGCTTTCAAATGGAACTTTATTTGGATATGGAAGGATTGGTTTGATAATGATATTTCTGGGATTAGTATGCATATTTATATATATGTAATATTGATAACAAGAGAGATGAGAGAGAAGTAGGTGGGGAGGTAGGCTTTTGGCATCTGCCTTGTACGCCAACTGGTTTTCAACCCCCTATGTCACTCTCTCTCTCTCTCTAACACACCCCCACTCACCCACATCCAAACATATTTCCCTTTCCTCTTTATCCGTATTTATTTGATGGAGCTGCAAGGGTCTGATATCTCAGAGTTACCAGAGAGGCCATCAGAGCCATTATGTTTGGTAAAGTGTTTTTTTTTTTTCCAAGTTGCAAATTTCAAATACTTTGCAGTTTTATGAGAAGATTGGGAAATAAAAATTTCGTGGAAGTTGCAGCAAATTTCATCATCCAACGACATTGTTTCACCAAATTAATATCTAGTAAGTGTTTCTGATATTTGTATGATAAATGACATTGCTTTACATCTTGTGTTATTCTATTGTGCAGGATTACATGCCTCATGGATCACAAGGTTTATTCACAAAAGCTAAATTTAATGACCCATCACAAGATGAGTCATCTCAAAATCATTTTGGTGTTGCTGGACCTGGTCCACTTCAGTCACGGGTTGTCAAACTGAATTGTTAGTTTTATTTTAGAGAAGAGGAAAAAAGAATTGTCAAGGGCCTAACTCATTAAACCTCTACAGGGCCTGCTGAACCCTCTTTACTCACAACCCTTCACTCAGTATAATGCTCCACCTCTGAATATGCAGCCTCCACCGAAGCATGTTTAGAACTCACAAAACCAGAAGCTTCACTATAATGGCTGACTGGCTTAGGAGTGCAGTTTCTGTGGGTTATATTCCCCACATCCAGCAGCATGATTGTGCAATTGTGTGCTATTCTGCAAGAGCACGGAATGAGAGCAGGTTGGGGTTTGATATGACTGATCCCAACGTCGTCAGAAAAGGTAACGGCCGTCATCGTCATTTCCCCACCTCCGGCACCCCCTCGGGGTCGGGGGTGGGGCCATCATTTCTTAACCCCGGGGCCCCTACCGGCCTCGGGGTGCATCGTCATTTCCCCACCTCCGGCACCCCCTCGGGTCGGGGGTGGGGCCATCATTTCTTAACCCGGGGCCCTACCGGCCTCGGGGTACATCATCATTTCCCCACCTCCGGCACCCCCTCGGGGTCGGGGGTGGGGCCGTCATTCTTAACCCCGGGGCCCCTACCGGCCTCGGGGTACATCGTCATTTCCCCATGTCCGGCACCCCCTCGGGGTCGGGGGTGGGGCCATCATTCTTAACCCCGGGGCCCCTACCGGCCTCGGGGTACATCGTCATTTCCCCACCTCCGGCACCCCCTCGGGGTCGGGGTGGGGTCATCATTCTTAACCCCGGGGCCCCTACCGGCCTCGGGGTACATCGTCATTTCCCCACCTCCGGCACCCCCTCGGGGTCGGGGGTGGGGCCATCATTCTTAACCCCGGGGCCCCTACCGGCCTCGGGGTGCACGTCATTTCCCCACCTCCGGCACCCCCTCGGGGTCGGGGTGGGGTCATCATTTCTTAACCCCGGGGCCCCTACCGGCCTCGGGGTAACGTCATTTCCCCACCTCCGGCACCCCCTCGGGGTCGGGGTGGGGCCATCATTCTTAACCCCGGGGCCCCTACCGGCCTCGGGCATTTCCCCACCTCCGGCACCCCCTCGGGGTCGGGGTGGGGCCATCATTCTTAACCCCGGGGCCCCTACCGGCCTCGGGGGTCATTTCCCCACCTCCGGCACCCCCTCGGGGTCGGGGTGGGGCCATCATTCTTAACCCCGGGGCCCCTACCGGCCTCGGGGTGGTCATTTCCCCACCTCCGGCACCCCCTCGGGGTCGGGGTGGGGTAACCCCGGGGCCCCTACCGGCCTCGGGGGCCACATCATTCTTAACCCCGGGGCCCTACCGGCCTCGGGGGTCATTTCCCCACCTCCGGCACCCCCTCGGGGTCGGGGTGGGGTAACCCCGGGGCCCCTACCGGCCTCGGGGTGGTCATTTCCCCACCTCCGGCACCCCCTCGGGGTCGGGGTGGGGTCATCATTTCTTAACCCCGGGGCCCCTACCGGCCTCGGGGGTCATTTCCCCACCTCGGGGTCGGGGTGGGGCCATCATTCTTAACCCCGGGGCCCCTACCGGCCTCGGGGTGGTCATTTCCCCACCTCCGGCACCCCCTCGGGGTCGGGGTGGGGTCATCATTTCTTAACCCCGGGGCCCCTACCGGCCTCGGGGTGGTCATTTCCCCACCTCCGGCACCCCCTCGGGGTCGGGGTGGGGTCATCATTTCTTAACCCCGGGGCCCCTACCGGCCTCGGGGTGGTCATTTCCCCACCTCCGGCACCCCCTCGGGGTCGGGGTGGGGTCATTTCTTAACCCCGGGGCCCCTACTGGCCTCAGGGTGCATGGTCAACACGCTATTCAACCGCCGAAGAAAACAGCAACTATCAGCATGCACGGTGCTCACGCATGATCTTCGGCACATGGCTGTGCCTTGCCGTAGTACCATTGTACTCCTGTGTGTGCCCGGTACGGAGGGCCATGCCTCATAACGATGTTTGGCCCCGGTACGGAGGGCCATGCCTCATAACGATGTTTGGCGTTGCATGCCTCTGTGCGCCACCATGCCTTACTAGGGTGTACGACTCGCCGCCTCTAGCAATAGGAGCCCAGTCACATCCATCGGTGACAGTACAAGAAAGGTCTTCCGAAGCTGCACAAGTCACGGTATTCAGACAGGTATAAAAGAGACATATTCAGGCTGTAAGGGGATCGAACTCTGGCTCTGAGCTTTCTTCCTCCCAGCAAAAACCCTAACTGCCCCAGCTTCTCTTCGCGGGGGTGGTTCCTTGTCTGAACCCAAGCCACTAACTTGATCGTCGGAGGGTCCCCACCGGTGCTACCGGTCCCCGGGGACTTTTCTTGCAGGATTTCCCGGAGCGAGACATCCGTCTTCCCCGACGTTCGAAGGCGGTGACTTGGCGTCATCAGATTGGCGCGCCAGGAAGGGGGGAGTGTAAGAGAGACTTCGAACCAGCGGCTTTCTTCGAGACCTTTAAAGCCATGGTGACAACTCGAATGAAGGGAGCTTCAGCCGGTCGCGCTGGGAGGCAGCGCTGCGGGGCTGGTCCACCCGCGGAGGCCCCCCAGCTCTCGTATCTTGTTTCCCAGAGCCTCCGAACCTCCAGGAGGCAGGGCCTTCTGCTCCGCAGAATGGCGCCCCTGCATCGCTCCACAGCCACTTCAAGAAGATCGATTCGCTGACCTGGCCACCCAGGTCCAGTCGCTGGCAGCGGCGGTCAAAGCATGCAGCAGCAGCAACAAGTAGCCTTGCGACAGCCGGAGCCGAGCCCATCTGTCCCAGGGGCGGTGCAGCCCAGTCAGCACTCCTCCCGCCGGAGGTCGCCCGTTCCTGCAGATCATCACCGCCGATCCCCAGCCAAGCCGCATCGCCGCGAGGCGTCCAAAAGGCCCCGGTCTCCTTCTCGCCACGCCAGCATCTCTCCTAAGCGACGGCACGGAAAGGAGGCGGAGCGCGCGCGCCGACATCGTCGCCTCCGCTCTTCTTCTGAGTCTTCAGGGGAGGGTTCCGTTGATGGCCGGATGCCTCGCCGAGCTGAGCGGCGACTCGAGGAGTGTAATCAGAAGTTGGAAGAACTTAGCCGTCGAATCACCCACCTGCCGGAGACTGATTACGACAGTCGGCCTCCCCTGTCCCGCCGCATCATGGAGGAGCCAATCTCTACCCGGTTCCGCCTTCCTCAGCTGGACCCTTATGACGGGACTACGGACCCCCTGGACCATTTGGAAAGTTACAAGGTGCTCATGCAGGTTCAGGGGGCCACAGACTCCCTTATGTGTGTGGCCTTCCCTGCTACTCTGAAAAAAGCTGCCCGGGCCTGGTACTCTCGCCTGCCGCCACGGAGCATCGACTCCTTTCGCCAGTTGGAGAGGGCTTTCCTGGCCCACTTTGACGCCTGCCGGAAGATCCCGAGGGTGGCGGACAGTCTATTTGCTGTCCAGCAGAAGAATGGCGAGTCCCTGCGAGACTACGTCGCCCGGTTTAAGGAGGCCGCCCTGGAGGTATATAACTTGGAGGACTCAGTGGCTACCTTGGCTCTGAAGCGAGGGCTCCGCCCTTCCCGTTTCGCGTATTCTCTTGACAAGAAGCCACCGGGTTCCTACTCCGAACTCCTGATCCGCGCCCAGAAATACATCCGGGCAGATGAAGCTGACTTTTCTCGGCGTGAGGCCGGCGGGAGTACCCCGGAAGCCAGCCCAGCCAGAACCTGCGGAAGCCCGCCCCAGGAGGCCCGAGCCTCCTCGCCGACCAGACAACCGCCCTCGACCTCCTGCACCAAGAGACGGGCCGTACACTCCGTTGCTTGCTCCCATATCCCAGATCCTGCTCGAGATCGAAGGGGAGCCTTACCTGCAACGTCCTCCTCCCATCAACCCGAAGATCCCCCGGAACAAGAGCCTCTACTGCCGCTACCACCGGGACCATGGCCACAACACCGACGACTGCCGGCAGCTGAAGAAAGCCATTGAAGATCTCATTCAACAGGGCCACCTGAGGAAGTTCGTCCAAAGGAACAACCCAGGAGCTCCCGGCCCATCAGCGCCTGCACCGCCGATGATTGATAACGCCCCGACGGAGAAGACGGTAGCGATGATCTCCTGGGGGGCAGGGGGCCCGCCGAAGAGACCGAGGGGGAGGGAGGAGCGGAGGCTGTAATTCCTTTTTTCGAAGAGGACCTAGAGGGGGTTGTAAACAAAGATGATGATAGCGTCGTCGTATCCATGACGATTGCTAAGCACCCTGTAAAACGAATCCTGGTCGACAGTGGAAGTTCAGTAGATGTTTTAAACTACGACGCCTTTGNGCGTCGTCGTATCCATGACGATTGCTAAGCACCCTGTAAAACGGATCCTGGTCGACAGTGGAAGTTCAGTAGATGTTTTAAACTACGACGCCTTTGTTCGCATGAACCTGTCGCATGATTTACTTCGACCTGTTGTCACGCCTTTGATGGGATTCACGGGGGATTCTGTGAGGGTCGAAGGGGAAATTACTCTTCCCGTGACAGCCGGAACGGCTCCGTGCCAGAGCACTGTCCTTATAAAATTCTTGGTAGTCCGTGTGCCCCTGGCGTATAATGCGATTCTTGGAAGGCCCGGGCTCAACCTCTTGGATGCCGTCATTTCTACCAAGCGACTCCTAGTGAGGTTCCCAACCACCGGCGGGGTCGGCGAGATGCGGGGAGAGCAGGACCTGCCGGCGCTATGCTATCACTTAGCCCCCAGTCCCCAGGAGGCAGCGCTTGCACCACTATCGGCATCGACATCAGAGACCCTTGACCCACGAGACTTGGAGAGGAGGGGGGAACCGGCCGAACAGCTGCTTGCTTTCCCCCTCGGGAAGGACCCCATGCAGACGATCCGCGTCGGAGCCTCACTCCCGGACGAAGCTCGCGGCCGGCTCTTAGCCTTTCTGCGAGCTAACGCCGATGTCTTCGCATGGTCAGCATCCGACATGCCCGGAATCCCGGAGGAGGTGATCGCACATCAGCTCAACATCCGACCGGAGTGCCGGCCTATCAGGCAGAAGAAAAGGAGCTTTGCCCCGGACCGACTGAAGGCTGTTGATGAGGAGGTGCGGAAGTTGTTGGCGGCTGGTCACATCCGCGAGGTGCGCTACCCCGACTGGTTGGCGAATGTCGTGATGGTTCGGAAGGCTAGTGGAAGCTGGAGAATGTGCGTGGACTTCACCGACCTCAATAAGGCGTGCCCCAAAGACAGCTTTCCGCTCCCCCGAATCGACCAGCTGGTGGACGCCACCTCGGACACGGGACACTCAGTTTCATGGATGCGTTTTCGGGGTATAATCAAATCAGGATGAGCTCAGCAGACGAAGAAGCAACCTCATTTGTCACAGAGAAGGGGATCTACTGCTACAAGGTGATGCCCTTTGGATTGAAAAACGCTGGGGCCACTTACCAAAGATTAATGAACAAGGTGTTTGAGGATCAGCTGGGGCGCAATATGGAGGTATATGTGGACGACATGCTGACCAAAAGCACCAGCGCAGAAGACCATGTGACCGACCTCGGGGAGACTTTCAGCAATCTGCGCCGGTACCGGATGAAGCTCAACCCCCACAAATGCGCCTTTGGAGTGGCGGCTGGCAAGTTCCTGGGCTTCATGGTGACCCAGCGCGGGATCGAGGCCAACCCCGACAAGATCAGAGCCATCCTGGAGATGCGGCCCCCGGCCAGCAAGAAGGAGGTGCAGCGCCTAACGGGAAGGGTGGCGGCCTTGAGTCGTTTCATGTCAAGGTCGGCGGAGAGGTGTCTGCCCTTTTTCAAGGCGCTGCGCAAGATTAACGGTTTCGAGTGGACGAAAGAATGTCAGAGCTCCTTTGAAGAATTGAAGCAGTTTCTCTCCACTCCACCGCTACTGTCTAAGCCTGAAAATGGGGAGGAGCTCTTCCTATATCTGGCCGCTTCCCCGGAGGCCATCAGCTCGGTACTGGTACGCATGGATACCGACGGAGCCCAGAAGCCAATCTACTACACCAGCAAGGTGCTCCATGACGCGGAGACCAGGTATTCAAAGACTGAGAAGATCATCTTCGCTCTGGTGGTCTCTACTCAGCGCCTTCGGCCTTATTTTCAAGCTCATCCCATCGTGGTGCTTACGGATCAGCCCCTGCGAGCTATCCTGTCTCGCCCCGACACCTCCGGCAGGCTGGCTAAATGGGCCATCAAGCTAGGCGAGTTCGATCTGTCCATCCGGCCGAGATCAGCCATGAAGTCTCAGGTGTTGGCGGATTTCCTAGTCGAATGCTCTTGGACCGAGAAGGACGTGGAGGAGGCGCAACCGGAGGAGTTTGTGGACCCCCCCTCATCTGGGGAGGTGGAGGATTGGATCCTACATGTGGACGGAGCGGCAAACTCACAAGGAAGTGGAGCCGGACTCATTCTTGCAAGCCCGGAGGGAGACGTAGTAGAGTACGCCCTCAGATTCCAGTTCCCGGCGACCAATAATCAAGCGGAGTACGAAGCCCTGTTGGCGGGGTTGAGACTAGCTAAGGAGCTGGGCGCGTGGCGCTTGAGGGCCTTTACAGACTCTCAGCTCATTTCTGGGCAAATTACTGGTGAATACGAGGCTAGGGACCCGATCATGTCCCGCTACCTGAGCAAGGTGCGATCCCAGGCGTCTCATTTTTCTTACTTTCGTGTCAGCTATATCCCCAGGGCAGAGAATGCCAGGGCTGACTCGCTGTCCCGCTTGGCCACTTCGATCGACGGGACGTTAGGGAGAACATATGTGGAGCATCTACCAGTCCCAAGCATTGAGGCCGCGGATGAAGCGTTACTAGTGGAGCCGGAGCCCTCTTGGATGGATGCCTACATCCGATACTTGACCGACGGTACCCTCCCAGGGGACCCAGTGGAGGCCAAACAGCTTAAGCGAAGGGCCCCGAGATTCTTGATGATGGACGGGAAGCTTTATCGGAGATCATTCTCATATCCGGTCCTTAGGTGTGTGGGGCCAACGGAATCGGATTATATCCTCAGGGAGATCCATGAAGGCATATGCGGGAGTCATCTGGGGGGCAGAGCCCTGGCTTACAAGGCTCTGCGCCAAGGGTACTTTTGGCTGACGATGAAGGAAGACGCGGCCGAGCTTGTCAAGAGGTGTGATAGCTGCCAACGTCATGCCAATATCCAGCGACAACCGACGTCTGACCTGACCCCCGTGGTGGCGCCTTGGCCCTTTGCCCAGTGGGGCATGGATATCTTGGGGCCGTTTCCCCCGGCTTCCGGGCAGCGAAAGTTCCTCTTGGTGGCGGTGGATCACTTCACTAAGTGGGTTGAGGCCGAGGCTCTGGCCAAGATCACCGAGAGCAAAGTAAGATCTTTTTTCTGGAAATCAATCATATGTCGGTTCGGCCTGCCGCGCACGCTGGTCACTGATAATGGCCGTCAATTTTCGGGAGTTCTGCTCCGAGCTAGGTATTTTTCAAAGGTTTACTTCCGTCGGACATCCTCAAACCAACGGGGCGGCCGAGGTGATCAACCGAATCATCCTCCAAGGACTGAAGTCTCGGCTGGACGGCTGTAAGGGATGCTGGGTGGAGGAGCTCCCCAACGTGCTATGGGCCTATCATACGACGCCTCGAGCCCCCACTGGAGAAACACCGTTCAGCCTAGTCTTTGGCTCAGAAGCTGTTATCCCAGTGGAGATCGGAGCACCCAGCCCCTGGGTGGAGGCTTATAGTGAAGAAGGTAATCCTGACCAACTGAGAGCCAACCTCGACCTGGTGGAAGAAGTGCGGGACAGGGCGCGGCTTCGAATGGCAACCTACCGGCAACGGGCCGCGAGGTACTACAACGCGCGCGTGCGCCCCCGGACGTTCTTACCAGGAGATCTAGTCCTCCGGCGGGCCGAAGTCTCAAAGCCAACCGAAGGAGGCAAGCTAGCCCCTAATTGGGAAGGACCTTACCGGATCACCGAGACGCTGCACCACGGGGCTTATAAAATTGAAGAACTGGACGGGACACCACTTCCTAGGACGTGGAATGCGGATAACCTCTGCCGGTATTACCAGTAATGTATCCATCCTTTCATATTAAGCGTCGTCTCCGTGTTTGTTTGGGTATTCACCCCTTATTCAATGCTAACGAGATTCAATTCTAGTTATCTGAATCTTCTCAAAGCCCTGCACCAGCCAGGCATAAGCCCAGTGTACCACTGGCAGAGCGGTGTACCACCGGCTCTCAACAACAAAAGCCCGGTACTTCGCCGGCACTCAAGGCCCTGCATCAGCCAGGCATAAGCCCAGTGTACCACTGGCAGAGCGGTGTACCACCGGCTCTCAACAACAAAAGCCCGGTACTTCGCCGGCACTCAAAGCCCTGCACCAGCCAGGCATAAGCCCAGTGTACCACTGGCAGAGCGGTGTACCACCGGCTCTCAACAACAAAAGCCCGGTACTTCGCCGGCACTCAAAGCCCTGCATCAGCCAGCATAAGCCCAGTGTACCACTGGCAGAGCGGTGTACCACCGGCTCTCAACAACAAAAGCCCGGTACTTTGCCGGCACTCAAAGCCCTGCACCAGCCAGGCATAAGCCCAGTGTACCACTGGCAGAGCGGTGTACCACCGGCTCTCAACAACAAAAGCCCGGTACTTCGCCGGCACTCAAAGCCCTGCATCAGCCAGGCATAAGCCCAGTGTACCACTGGCAGAGCGGTGTACCACCGGCTCTCAACAACAAAAGCCCGGTACTTCGCCGGCACTCAAAGCCCTGCATCAGCCAGGCATAAGCCCAGTGTACCACTGGCAGAGCGGTGTACCACCGGCTCTCAACAACAAAAGCCCGGTACTTCGCCGGCACTCAAAGCCCTGCACAGCCAGGCATAAGCCCAGTGTACCACTGGCGGAGCGGTGTACCACCGGCTCTCAACAACAAAAGCCCGGTACTTCGCCGGCACTCAAAGCCCTGCATCAGCCAGGCATAAGCCCAGTGTACCACTGGCAGAGCGGTGTACCACCGGCTCTCAACAACAAAAGCCCGTTACTTCGCCGGCACTCAAAGCCCTGCATCAGCCAGGCATAAGCCCAGTGTACCACTGGCAGAGCGGTGTACCACCGGCTCTCAACAACAAAAGCCCGGTACTTCGCCGGCACTCAAAGCCCTGCATCAGCCAGGCATAAGCCCAGTGTACCACTGGCAGAGCGGTGTACCACCGGCTCTCAACAACAAAAGCCTGGTACTTCGCCGGCACTCAAAGCCCTGCACCAGCCAGGCATAAGCCCAGTGTACCACTGGCAGAGCGGTGTACCACCGGCTCTCAACAACAAAAGCCCGGTACTTCGCCGGCACTCAAAGCCCTGCACCAGCCAGGCATAAGCCCAGTGTACCACTGGCAGGGCGGTGTACCACCGGCTCTCAACAACAAAAGCTCGGTACTTCGCCGGCACTCAAAGCCCTGCACCAGCCAGGCATAAGCCCAGTGTACCACTGGCAGAGCGGTGTACCACCGGCTCTCAGCAACAAAAGCCCGGCACCCCGTCGGCGTTTAAGGCCCTGTGCCAATCAGGCATAAAACTCGGCTAACCGCTGGCGGAGCGGTGCACCAACGACTCTTCACAGCCAAGACCCGACACTCTACCGGCCGAAACAAAGCTGAGTCCCGCGGGCATCAGGTTGTGCGCCAGACTAACACCAGGACCGACGCTTGGCCGGGCATTACGCTTACGGCTCCGAGGGGGCCTACCGGCCTAATCCCCGACCAGTGGCGCCCCCAAGACTCAACCCTACCTAGCTCTAATTCGTGGGTCTATGTAACTAAGGCGGACTGGCGCAGGTGGGAAGGGGTTCCCCGGAATCGTCGGGATGAATAAAGTCGTGGGGCCACATATCAACTGATGAAGTTAACAATAATACGAAGATCATCATGAAAGAAGTATTTTCATTAACTGGGAACTACAAAACCCCGACGTAGTCGGGCTTACAAAAGAAAGAAAAGAAAAGGTAAGTCACGGACGCAGACTCATGGCTCTGCCGATGCGGGCTCATCATCGGAGGAAGTCTGGTCTGACAATTCGATCTCCAGGGCCCGGGGGAAATTCAAATCCCTGGCCACCCTCTCCTTAGCATGCTGGAACCCGTCGAGGTATACAGCGGCCGAGGCTTCGGCCAGGTCATCTGCGAAGCGCTCGGATGCCTTGTACTCTTCAACAAGTCCAGCAGCCCGGGCCTTCTCCGCAGCAAGGGCCTCCGCCGTGGTTTTTTCAGCCTCCCGAACCTGGTTTGTCTCCTCTCGCGCGCGGCTCAACTCTTCCTCACGACGGCGGGTCTCCTCCCTGGCAACTCTAGCTTCCTCCGCCGCCGTGCCCGCTCGGTTCTCGGCTTCCTGGAGCGCTGAGGTCAGCTCAGAGATGTGCATATCCCTGACCATGACAGCGCTCTCAGCCTCCGCCATCTGGGAGAGCGCCGCGCGCGCGCGATTGGCCTCCATTTCCGCCCGGCCCACGGTGGCCCTCACCTCGCTTGCACAGGCGCCTTTGACCGCTTCCAGCGCCTTTTCCGCCTTCTCCGCGCGGCGTTGGGCCTCCTCAGCCTCCTTCTGCGTCTCCCGCAGAACCTTTTTCCCCCCGTGGATAACCTCCCTGGCAGCCCTCAGGGAGTGGGCGATCTGCACACAGGCCCAGGTCAACAGAGTACATATATGTATGTAGAAACAGTCAGGGGAAGGGAGCGAGAGAATCGCTTACCTTGACCACTGCGGCATATGAGTCTCGGAAAAACGCGCCCGCCCCCATGTGGCTGAGATCTTCTATAATCCTGAGGACGAAAACCGGACCCAAGGCCTGCTCGGCCCAGCGGCCGTCGTCCAAGGAGTCCCGAGGCGGCCTGGGCGCGCCCTCGCCTCTCTTCGCCGCTCCTGAGGCCCCCGGCTCTATGTGCGATCCGCTCCCGAGTGGCCCTTCGGGGAATGGGCTCGCGGGGCCAGATGGCCCCTCGCCCCAGTCTCTGGCGGCGTCCAATGGGGTCGCTCTCTCGGAGGCCGGGGACTCCCCGGTTGGCACACGCGCCCCCATTTCTGGTTCCTCAGTGGCGGCTCCCGCAGCCACCCCCACTTCTGGTTCCTCGGTGGTGGTTCCTGCAGTCGCCCCCACCTCTGGCGGAGTGTCGGCCGTGAGGACGACCTCCGATACAGCCGGGGCATGTGACGGAGCCGGGGGTGGGACTGGTGCCGGGAGGGAGGCCCGGACCACCAGACGTTTCGGGGCCGGAGCCCGCTGGTCCCTGGGCGGCCCCTCTCGAGCCCTCTTCTTAGCAGCCTTTACCACCTTCGCGGTCGGGATCTTCATTGCTACATGACATAAGTTAGACTTTTAGAAAAAAAAAAAAAAAGGGGGGGAAAAAGAAAAGCAGAATTCCTGGCTAAGTGGGAAAAGGACTTACCCCGATGGAGACGAGGCCCGCCAACTCGAAGTTTTCCTCCCCTAGCAATAGGGTGTACCGGGGGATCTCGGCGGTCAGCAGTGCCCCCATCGCCTCCCGGTCCCCAGGCAGGACAGCCGCGACATTCCCTCGGAGGTCGGGGTCCCCCCACCGGGACCGGACTTGGTCCACATTAGCAAAAAAGAAACGGGGTTTCCACCCCTTAATTGACGAAGGCAAAAGAAGCTTAAGGACCCTATTGGGACGGGGCTGAAACACCCACCATCCCTTCTGGGCCCTAAGAGAATAGAAATTGCGGAATAAGCTGACCCTAGGAGCAATATCTAGGCGATGGCAAAGGATGACGAAAGCGCTAATTACCCGACAAGAGTTCGGAACTAGCTGGGAAGGGGTCAAAGAATAGAAGTCAAGAAGAGTGATGAAAAAAGGGTGGAAAGGAGGACGGAGGCCCACCTGTAGGCAGACCTCATAGAAGGCTACGCGACCGGGCCGGGAGGAGACGACCCGGTCATCGAGGGTTGGTAGAAAAAGGTTGATCTCCTGAGGGATCCGATAACGGGCCCGGATCCTTTCCAGATCCGACCGTGTCATCGAGGAGGCCACCCCCCCTGGGGATTCCTCCACCCTCGAGGAGGTCCCGACCCCCGGCCGACGGCCCCTCAACGGAGCTCCACCGGCGGCTCCGCCAGCGGCCCGTCGCCGGGCCAAAGGGACGTGGTCCTCTGAATCAGAGGACCACTCGATCGGAGGAGAAGGAGAAGGAGTCTGGAGCCTCACAGAGGGAGGACGGTCCTC
The DNA here is from genome assembly GCA_900491605.1 of Calamus simplicifolius. Taxonomy (NCBI): domain Eukaryota; kingdom Viridiplantae; phylum Streptophyta; class Magnoliopsida; order Arecales; family Arecaceae; genus Calamus; species Calamus simplicifolius. The sequence goes on along the minus strand of UESW01004670.1, from coordinate 43,125 downwards.
AGAACCGTCCACCGAGGTCCAGGAGGGTAGACTCATGAATGAAGAAGAATCAAGACGAAAGAGGCTGACCTGGGAAAGCAAGGAGAGCTGAGCGCAAGCTCGCAGGTTGCAGGAGCACTGGGAGAGCAAGCGAAGAAGGAGACGATGATGAGGGTGGTGTAGTGTCGGTTCATCCCCCCCCTCGCCTGGCTTTATTGGATTTTCAAAACGTCCCGCCATGTCCCGTCGGCCACGCGGCCCTTTGCCATATGCCGGTTTGCCTCGATGAGTGCCCCGGCGCGTGGCGCAGTGCGCCCCCAACCGATGGTGGGGCCCCTGTTGGTGTCACCGTAATGAGAAGAAATCATTATGCGCCTTTTCGCACGGACTTCGAAGAGCTGATCCTCACTTTCGAGGGCGATCGTGGCTGTCATGGTACGGAAGGCCGTCTCTTTGCATCCCCCGTACCGTTCGCATAAAGAACAAGGCTAGGGATCAGCCACGTGGAGAACGCCCCTTGGGCCTCAGCGGCGGGACCCGCTTCGCCCCAGGGGCGAGGGGGCATCTGATATGACTGATCCCAATGCCGTCAGAAAAGGTAACGGCAATCACCGTCGTTTCCCCCACCCCCGGCACCCCCTCGGGGTCGGAGGTGGGGGCCATCATACCTTAACCCCGGGGCCCCTACCGGCCTCGGGGTGCATCGCCACTTCCCCATCTCCGGCACCCCCTCGGGGTCGGGGTGGGGCCATCATACCTTAACCCCGGGGCCCCTACCGGCCTCGGGGTGCATCGCCATTTCTCCATCTCCGGCACCCCCTCGGGGTCGGGGGTGGGGCCATCATACCTTAACCCCGGGGCCCTTACCGGCCTCGGGGTGCATCGCCATTTCCCCATCTCCGGCACCCCCTCGGGGTCGGGGGTGGGGCCATCATACCTTAACCCCGGGGCCCCTACCGGCCTCGGGGTGCATCGTCATTTCCCCATCTCCGGCACCCCCTCGGGGTCGGGGGTGGGGCCATCATACCTTAACCCCGGGGCCCCTACCGGCCTCGAGGTGCATCGCCATTTCCCCATCTTCGGTACCCCCTCAGGGTCGGGGGTGGGGCCATCATACCTTAACCCCGGGGCCCCTACCGGCCTCGGGGTGCATCGTCATTTCCCCACCTCCGGCATCCCCTCGGGGTCGGGTGTGGGGTCATCATTTCTTAACCCCGGGGCCCCCACCTGCCTCGAGGTGCATCGTCAACACACTACTCAACCGCCGATGCACGGTGCTCACACATGATTTTCAACCCATGGCTGTGCCTTGCCGTAGCGTACCATTCGGCGCTTCCGTGATTGTGCTCCGGTACGGAGGGCCATGCCTCATAACGATGTTTGGCGTGTTGCATGCCCCTGTGCGTGACCATGCCTTGCCGCAGCATGCCACCCAGTACCTCCATGATTGTGCCCCGGTACGGAGGGCCATGCCTCATAACGACGTTTGGCTCGTTGCATGCCTCTGTGCGCCACCATACCTTGCTAGGGTGTACGACTCGTTACCTCTAGCAACGGCGCCCGGTCACATCCACCGATGACGATACGACGAAGACCTTCCAAGGCTGCAAGTCACTGCATTCAAACAGGTATAAAGGACACACATTCACGCTGTAAGTGGGATCCAAACTCTGGTTTTTCTGGGCTTTCTTCCTCCCTGCAAAAACCCTAACTGCTTCAGCTTCTTTTCGCTGGAGTGGTTCCTTGTCTGAACCCAAGCCACTAACTTGATCGTCGGAGGGTCCCCACCGGTGCCACCGATCCCCGGGGACTTTTCTTGCAGGATTTCCCGGAGCGAGACGTCCGTCTTCCCCGACGTTCGAAGGAGGTGACTTGGCGTCATCAGACCCAACAAAACTGTACTTAGACCTCACCAAGTATTGGTAGATAATGCTGAAGTTGTAGAGAGGAATGCACGACTCGGAAAGCAGGACAAACCGTTCGTTGGATAGATCAAGCAATGCATTTGCGAGTAGCCGCCTCTCCGCATCGCACATGCTCATCTTTCCCCACTCAGCTACCTGTTGAATTGAAAGTCAATACATGGTAGCAAGAATGCACAAAGATTTTTATTTTTTTTTGGAGGAAAATACGTGAAGAGGCTTTCCCCACAAATTTATTAATTTGTTCGAGCATGCACAAAGAATAATTTGTGTTAAATGACTGCTTAGAAGATATTTAAGCACTCCACACCATTTGCTCGACAAGGGTCACATCTTGAGATGAAGCAATGAGATGTTAGAGCAACATTCACGCAATGGCTAACGCAAGCCTGTTAAACCATTTATTCTAGTTCAAAGTTTTCAAAATAATATAAACAGAAGGCAACAGAATGAGTAACAATCAGATACTGTTGTTTTACAACAGTCCAACTTGAAAAAGTTGGTCAATTGCCAACAAGTACAATTCCAAGACTGAAAAGCCTTTCATAATGCAAAGTTCGCAAGGACTGCCAGAACCATTCAGTGAAAGGGATAAAAAATAGGAAAAAGCAGTGATGTAGACATCACATTAGACGTGGAATGATCATGCTATCAATCATGCTTCTTTTTAGCCACCAATAAAAGTTTGGATTCCCAACATAAATGCATGCAGGTAATAAAAAGTTATATGACATTCTGGCCTCTAATGCAGACATGAATTAACATGGTGCAAGCTACCTTAAGGTAGTGTTTGATAGCCCAAAAGCTATCCCTGGATAAATGCTATCATGTTAGCTGAGAGAATAAGCATCTTTTTAAAATTATAAGTCTGTCATCAAGGGATAACTTTAGTTGTTCCTGGGTTTCCTAGAGAATAAGTTCAGCCATGGGTTATCTCCTCTGATTAAACTTTTTCAGACCTATCCCCTCTAGGTATTTGGGAATAAGGAGGGATATCCGGGGGATATCCTCCCTTATCCCCCATATCAAATGCTGCCTAAGCATTTTTAAAAGAACCATGAAATATGTAGCAAACCAACAATGCTCTTGAAACCTTATAACCAAGGTCTGCAAGCTCAGTTTTTGTTTTGATTTCAACGGGCCCTGTGGAGTTTTTGTTTTTCAGCAACTTCAATGGTTTTGGAAGTCTCACTCCAAGTTCTGGATGTTTGGTAAAAAGATTAAAAAAATCAACAAAAAAAAGAAAAAATAGAAGAAAGATAAAAGAGAATAGGGAAATTTATTATATAATGTTTTAGAATATTTTGTGGCCTATAGATTCTCTGTGCCATGTGCCTATAATATTGAGATGAAGTCTATATTGCATAAAAGTATTATAACTTATGGAGCATGCCAGTACTTTGTATCATCAATAAAATATATATATAAACTTACATCATCCTAGATGTCAACTGCTTAAAAATTCATTATGTTGACAATTGTGAAACAATACAACTATTTTTCATTTTTGGCAGAGCTATACAAATATTGAATTTAGGCACTCTTATTTATTCGTGGTTAAGTGGCTATATAATTAAATAGTTGCAGTTATAGAATTATATATATAATACTTATTTCTATGAAATGAGTTATACATAATGATTCATATTAATCTTTATCTAATCCTATTTACTACAATAAGGGCTTTTTTTTTTCGAAGACCTCAACCCATCAAAAGACATGTTTATTATTGATACTTGTTTGCTTAAGGGAAGTAAAAAAGAAAAACAATGAAATTTGATGATATATAGCCTAAGTAATTAGCATAATGAGATCAATATGACATAAACACCAAAGGAAGACATAAGGAAAAACATGAATTTGTTTTTGGTCAGTCTTAACCAAAATTGATTGAAACTACAGATTGAAACCTGAAATTGGGGGTCAATTTTTGTTCAGTCTTGATCAAAACTGATTCATTTCAACCAAACACGATCTGTTTTGGCCAAAACTTCAAACCTTGATCATAACTTGATTTGATTCATATATATAGGATGCCCTGGGCACAAGGACCTATAGTTTCAAGGCAGTAGGGCAACAAAAATTAGTTCTATGAGCCTCCCACAAGAACATGACATTCACAAGAGCCTCCAACAGCACCACACATGCTAAAAACCCGACGAATTTAAGCTGGCACCTCCTCCATGCTGAGTAGTAACATTTGGCCAAAACACAGCTGCTTTGCTTTATTTTTGTATGACGAATGGAACTGTATAGAGCTATTAAAACTTACCTATCTTGGTTTCCCCATTTGTATGCATATGTAAATAGACACCTATACTACATGAAAATAATAGCTCATGAGGCCTAACCAACTAATGTTATCTACACGGAGTCGATTGAACAAATCAAGATATGATCCGTCAATATAAAGAATGTTACGAAACAGAGCCTGTGAAACAGGGGGACTCATGTTCTCCTTGTCGCTGACGAAGCCGCCCTCATGGAACATGGGCGTTTGCTCACCCTCCGAGGCTCTGACCGAAGGAGACGTCCACCCATAACCCATAAATGGGATGTCTCCTGAACGAGCAAAATAAAAAGGGGAGACGAGCTCCTAGTTTCGGTGATAGAGAAGTCCAGCTTCTTCTCTTCATTCTTCCTTCCATTGCCTTCTCCCTCTCCGGTAGTGCGGCCCAGGGGTGTGAAAATCTCCGGGGACTCTTGTAGCCCCCCCGACGACCGACGATCATCGCCGGAAGCCTACACTGCGCCACTATGAAACAGGTGAGTCGTACCCTATTCCCTATTCCACGGCTTCATTGATACAGATAGTGGTATCAAAGCCTCGCCGGCCGTCACCACGCTTCGAGTGGTGGCCGGCGAGGGGGAAGAGGCGGAGGAGTAGGCAGCGACGGCTGCACGCCGCCGCCTACCCCTCAGCTATGGCCACGGAAGCCGTTGTTTAAGAAAAAAAAACTCAGATGGCTGCTCAGGGCCGTCGGACCTCGATGGGCGTCGGAGGGCCGGGGAAGCTCAGTCCACCGCCACGAAGGGCGGCGGCTACCTGTGCGTCTGTGGGATGCAGGGCCGTCGGAACCTCTCCGGCGGCCAATGGTCCCCCCTCTCTCGTTCGGAGCTCGTCCCGTCCGCCGGAGTACCGGGATGGCCCTGCATCGCAGCCATGCACGCAGCGCACACGGCTGCGTTTGTGAGTTTACGGGTGGCACCACCCGTAAATTCAAAAACTAATGAGGGGTAAATTTATCTTTTCATAAATAAAAAAATTAATTTAAATTATTTTTTCATATTTTTGGGCATTTTAAAATTATAGAAAAACTTTAAAAAATCAGAAAAAATTATAGAAAAAATGCAAAAAATCATAGAAAATTATAGAAAAATTTATTGAAAATTTTAGAAAAATCTATATAATATTATAAAAAATTTATTGAAAATTTTCTTGATGTTGCATGGGGGTTTATGCTCTGTGCATGAATAAATTTATTGTCATGCTGTCTGATTTTTCTATGAATTATTTTTGGATGCATAATTATTTATTCTTAGTGTATAAATATGATTAATGCAAATTTTTGCTTGTTATTATTGTTGACACAATAATTTATGCTTAGTGCATAATGGGCATTTGTGTCAATTGTTATGTATTTTCTGCAAGCATATTTATTTATGCTTGATGCATAAATAATATATATGTTGATTTATGTTTTAGTTGATATGAAATATATGCTTGATGTAGCATATGTCCACGATGCAGATTTGTTCCAATATCGGTTCTGTGGACAACATAGATATGTTCTATGAAAATTTATTAGATTCAGTGTTCTATCTTATTAAATGAGTGATGATTATGAGCTTAGCAAAATTTTTGATCCCAGTTATAAGTACGATTATTTGAAATCTGAATATTTTTTTAAATAGAGATATACACTGATTGTGTGCCTGATGTCCATATTTTGCTTGACCAAAAATAGTGATGGCCTCTCGATCTGGTGTAGCTGGCCTCGTAGAGGTGAACAATTAGAAGGACAAAATTACAATGTGTGGCACCGAAAGATTCAATATCTACTCAATGAGCAAGAAGTCTTGGAAACCCTGATACACAGCATGACACCACCATAACCTGGTACCTCTGAATAGAACCGTCAGGATGACGAAGTCTATGAAAAATGGATAAAGAAGGATTGTTGTGCATGCTTCACTATATTAAGCTATATGCATAATGATCTGATTGGAGATTTTAAGGGATTTTCAACTGCCTAGGATATGTGGAACCGGCTCAAGATTCAGTTTGGTCAGACCTCAGCAACAAGGCTGCAAGCCTTGAACCTCAAATTTATGCAACATGTCAAAGATCCCAATTATTCAATGTTTGAACATCTCCGCGTGATGAGTGGCATGATTAGGGATCTGAGGGAGGCTGGGGTTGATCTCACTAAGGAACAGAAGATCGTTGCAGTGATTCGTTCACTGCCTGACCCTCAGTAGAGTCAGATGAAGCTCTTGATGACTCATAGTGAGCACATCAAGACTTTTGAGGACATATCTCACCATCTCGAGCTGAAGGTTGAGCGCATAGAGACTTCCCACTCCTGTCTATGTGGCTCACTCTGGAGCTTCGCGCTCTAGAGGTAGAAGGAGTAAATCCAGTGACAAGAAAAGTTCACAGAGTTTCAAGGAAAAAAAGGTTGCCAAGCCTAAAAAAGGCCAACCAAAGGGTAAAAAGAATGTGGCAAAGATCAAATGATACAACTGTGGTATGAAAGGCCACTTCGCTTGTGAATGCACAGAACCAAAGAAGATATATTCCACATTAACCTCTCTCCATATTTGTTCATATGCATTAGTTGCTGACACTCTCCCTGATTGGATCGTAGACACGGGAGCGAACAAACACAGTTTGAGATCGAGCTGGTTTTATGGATTTTCACCGGATTTCTACAAGCACCCAATATATTGTTCTTGGGAACGGTCTGCATAAGCAGGTGTTGGATGTAGGAGCATATCGCATTAGGTTGCAAGGAGGACATGTATTGCTCCTACATGATGTTTTATACGTCCCAATTATCCGGTGTAATCTATGCTCTGTACTTACCTTGTTAGCTCTTGGCTATACTTTTTATTTTTTTGGTGATCGTATGTCTGTATATTTGGATGGTGTGTTATCTTTTTGTGGCTATTTATTGTATGGGTTTTTCAGACTTATGTGGAAATATCTGACTCTTACTCTTCATATGCTTGTGCTTCTTTTCCTGCATGTGATAATTCTTCACTATGGCATGCCAGACTTGGTCACGTGGGCCAAGATAGAATGGCACGGATGCTAGAGAAGGGCTATTGGGCCCCCTCAGCAAAATAAGCCTCCCTGTGTGTAAGTCTTGTTTGGCAGGAAAGGCATCAAGAAAGCCTTTTGGTAAAAGGCTTCTAGAGCCTTTCAGCCATTAGAGCTAGTACACTCAGATATCTGTAGACCCATGAGTATCAGAGCACGCTATGGCGCATCTTATTTCCTCACATTCATCGATGATTATCGCGATTTGGGTATGTGTACTTGATCTCCCATCGCTATGAAGTGCTGGATTGTTTCCGCCGCTTCTTAGCTGAGGTGAAAAATCAAAAGGAGAAGACTTTAAAGTCTTTCCAGACTGATAGAGGTCGCGAATATTTATATGATCAATTTCAAAAGCTTTGTGAGGAGAAAGGGATACACAGGCAACTCACCATTCCTGGAACGCCGCAGCAAAATAGTGTTGTAGAGCATCGAAACAGGACTTTACTGGATATGGTTAGGTCAATGATGGCACAGGCAAATCTTCCGATTAGTTTCTGGGATGATGCACTTTTGACTGCTGCCTACATTCTTAACCGCATACCCAGTAAATCGGTGTCCTCCACACCATATGAGTTATGGTATAGTGCGAGACCTTATGTAGATCATTTGCAACCGTGGAGTTCAGCAGGACACGTTCATAACACCTTCCATAAGTTGGGAAAGCTAGGTCCTAAGGCTAGCAAAAAGGTATTCATTAGGTACCCTCAAAATTCTAAGGGTTACGTGATGTATGGTGAACATTCTGATGGAGGACTAACTGAAATAGAGTCCAGAGATGTGGAATTCATAGAAAATGGATTTTCAAGCATTGATGAGATCAAGAAGGACCTAACCCTGTATGAGTTACAGGAGAACCTTCCTACTATCTCTAGCTAGGGAGGGGCATTACGGCCTGTTTCAGATATCGCCACAGATAGTGAGATGTTGGGCCCAGTGGGAGTGGCGCACCAGACAGTGGGTGCGCACAGGCTAAGCCCAGTGGAAGCTTACCCATGAGGGTTAATGTACCTTCAGGGAGTAGCTCTCAAAGTCTAGATCCATTGTTACGGAGAAGTACACATGGAATAGTTCCATGGCGATACTTTGAGGTCGAAGGGAAGGTGTTTCTTTGTGCCCCGTTGGATCCAAATGAGCCCGTCTCTATTCATGAGGCACTTGATTCATCAGTTCGTAAAGAGTGGCTAGCTGTTATGGAAGATGAGATGGAGTCTATGGACAGGAACCATGTGTGGGACCTGGTAGACTTACCGTCTCGGCGCAAATCTATAGGAAATAAGTAGGTCCTAAAGATAAAGTGCAAGGCTGATGGGTCAATCGATAAATACAAGGCTCGATTTGTGGCGAAGGGCTATACCCAGATGGAGGGCATGGACTATGAGGAGACATTTTCTCCTATGGTGAGATTTGCCTCCATTCGCCTGATCCTAGCTATAGTGGCTCATTTATATTTGGAGTTACATTAGATGGATGTCAAGACAACGTTTCTTAATGGAAGCCTGGATGAAGAAATCTACATGGATCAACCTTTAGGCTTTGTGGCTAAAGGAAAGGAGAGCAAAGTGTGCCGCCTTAAAAGATCCATATATGATCTCAAGCAATCATCCAGATAGTGGTACTTCAAATTTTATGAAGCCATTACATCGATTGGTTTAACCATGATTGAGGAGGACCACTGTGTATACATTAAGAAAGCAGACGATGGGATTATATTTTTAGCGTTGTATGTGGATGATATCCTAATAGCTGGGAGTTCTATAGGGGTGATCAATGCAACTAAGGAGTAGCTGTCCTCCATTTTTTAGATGAAGGATATGGGTGAGGCAAATTTTGTGCTAGAAGTGAGGATCCTAAGGAATCGTGCTAAGAAGTTCCTTGGTCTGTCTCAAGAAACTTATATTCAAAAAATCTTGGAACGATTCAGAATGCACTATTCGAAACCCGTTGATACCCCAATAGAGAAGAGCTGTATTTTGACTATTGACCAGTGTCCTAAAACGGATGAGAAGAGAGAGAAGATGAGCAGGATTCCCTATACGAGTTATGTGGAAAGTTTGATGTACGCTATGTTGTGTACACATCCTGATATTAGCTTTGCGGTAGGCTTGGTCAGTCGGTACCAAAGCAACCCAGGGCTTGCTCATTAGGAAGCAGTAAAGAGGATTTTCCGCTACCTTCGTGGTACTGCTAATCTTGCCCTATGTTATTAAGGAGAAAATTTGAGATTAAAGGATTTTTGTGACTCTGATTGGGCTGATGATAGAGATGAGCGTAAATCCACTTCAGGATATGTGTTCATTTTTGGAGGTGGAGCTCTGTCTCTCAGTAAGAAACAGAACTACACAGCCTTGTCTACTATGGAAGCCGAATACATTGCTTGTTCGGCTGCTGTCCAGGAGGTCGTATGGCTGAGGAGGTTCTTGAGACGACTCGAGATATCAGCCATTCCTCATGAAACTATTCAGATATATTCCGATAGCATGGCAGCATTGCAATATGCTAAAGATTCCAAGTATCATGGAAGGTCTAAGCATATTGACATTAGATATCACTTCATTCGAGACATGATAAAGCAAGGAGAGGTTACCTTTAGACATATCCCTATTAGCAGGATGTTGGCTGATCCATTGACTAAGCCCATTGCTAAAGATGTCTTCCAGACTCATATAAGGAGTCTGGGTCTGTATTGTATCTGACAGACAGGGATTGTATGGACATGTAGACTGTGTGTTATTTATGTTAAAATGAAATGCTTGTTTTCATTATTATCATGATGAGTTCATATTGGCAGGCACATATGTGTACGAATGTCATAGGCTTTGATCAGCCCACTCACAAGGGTGATCAACCTGATACTTTTATAGTGGGCAGGATGAGACTAGTGTAGCCATGATAAATGCTTGAGTGAATGCATGGGTTGCATAAGATACTGTATGAGTTACAGACTGCATGAGTTGCAGATTGCATAAGTTGCAAAATGGGCTACATAAATTATAAAAATAAGTCGCCTTAGTTTGAACTGAGATGAGACTCAGGAGAGTCGAGTACGGAGTATGTACATGTATGTCCATAGATCCGTGCTAGTAGCCAAACTGGAAGCATTGGTGTGTGCTCGAGTCAGGCAACTTTGTGATGCCTGGGCTTATGTTCATACGGTGTTTGAGTATGACATAGCCCATTGAGTGGGAGCTCCACCGTAACATGCATTATGTTGCATATGCTAAAGTCGACCCAGTAGGGGTAATGGAATACTCCCTCTCCATTACCATGTGAGCCCTACAACTATGTAGTATCCTTAGACTTGAGCCTATATCATGAATTTGTAGTTCAAGATGACTTCCTTAGCCTTATCCTCCAGGGTCATGAAATTAATATGGCCACATGAGATAATCCTAGGAAGTCAACTGGACAAAGATGGATTAGTATGAGCGTTCAAGGAAGATTATTCGCGACCGCACCTTATTTGTTGTGATCCATAGCCTGGGCAATCATGTGCATGAGTTGCATATGATTATGGACACAAGTACTTGACTTAGTATTTTTTTTCAAGTACTGCTCATAGTAAATCCTTGAGGGATTGAGAGTATTTGATTATGGTGTGATCGGATTTTCTGGGACACGGACGAGATTGGATTGCATCGTTTATGTACTGCATTAGTTATTCATTAACTTAATGCATCATTTTCACTGTGTCACTGTGTGTGAATTTCGTCGGGTCGCACACCCTACTGCACTGTAAGAGAAGAGAGATGAGATGGCATTATAAGTAAGGTCTTGTGTGGACGAGTGGGAGATTGTTACGAAACAGAGCCCGTGAAATAGGGGACTCCTGTTCTCCTTGCGGCTGACGAAGCCGTCCTCATGGAACATGGGCGTTTGCTCACCCTTCGAGGCTCCGACCGGAGGAGACGTCCACCCATAACCCATAAATGGGATATCTCCTGAACGGCAAAATAAAAAGGGGAGACGAGCTCCCGGTTTCGGTGACAGAGGAGTCCAGCTTCTTTTCTTCATTCTTCCTCCCATTGTCTTCTCCCTCTCCAGCACCGTGGCTCAGGGGTGTGGGCATCTCCGGGGACTCTTGTAGCCCCCTTGACAACTAACGATCCTCGCCGGAAGCCTCCGCTGCGCCACCGTAAAACAGGTGAGTCATCCCCTATTTCCTGTTCCACGGCTTCACTGATACCAACAAAGAACATCTACAACCAACTCTCAATATGATCTCAACCCACTGAAATATAATATAATACAGTAATCCATAGGAAAGGTCACATTTAAAATGACCTGTCTTAACTTAGCACTGATACGATCTGATCCTATTGCAATTCATGACACAATTCACTCTTCAGCGCTGATACTTTGACACGCTTGAAGGTCTGTGACAGAAGTAGCATTTCTTGTCCTTCTATAACATACAGCATGCACAGAGTTAGCAAGTTATATTCCTGAATCAATCAGTTCATTGGTCATTTCTATAAGCTGCTTTTTTTTTGGTGAAAAAACATGTCAGTTGGATAACGATAGCCACCCAACCAATTTTCCCTTTGCACAGGTTTATTCATCAGTGCTTATAGGTGATGGAGGAGCAAAGTAGTGGGAGGAGAAGAAAAACAAATCGTAGGAAGCAATTCTGCATCCCATGCCTATTTACAAGGCACTGCAAACCTGTGCTGCCAGCAGATTACACTAATAAAAAATCCCCCAAGTAAAAAAACACCATAACAGAACAGTTATTAGCATCAATAAGAATTTTATTGTAAATCCTTATGATTCACCCTTAAGCAGGCTTGGTTGGTTCAACAAGATCCAAGGTTTCTCCTTATAAAAGGCGCACTTGGGATAAAAACACCGGCCTAGTGGACCATGTTCTACCAATACTTGCAGAAAAAAATTGCAAAGTCAGTTCCATGCTTCTGTTTCTGAGTTCAAGTTGTGTTTTAACAAGACTCCTGCTGATTCGTTCAAGGTATTGACATATAAGAAAGAATTCAATGATATATAGATGTCAAAACCCAACAAAATCTAAACATCAAGTTAAAAAAGGCCTAATAACCAGAAAATTTTGAAGAACTAGGCATCCTATTAATTAATTCTGCTCTTCAGTTTCCAAATCCAACAGCAACTACAGGTAAGGCAGTGATTTGTTGGGGTGCTTTGTGAGGAAATTAGCAGCTCAGATAGAGAAAGTCCATTCACCACTATTTACATTACTAAGACTGCTGCTCTTGAATCGCTCTTGGACCTCAGAGGACTTATCTGGAAATAATACTGGCACATGGTACCTCATATCTCATTTTCTCATCATACTAGCATCATAAGGTGTAGCATTGTTTATTGGCCTAATGGCACTAAACTGTTCCAATCGATATCATACAATGTATTGATACTGAGACGTTGAACCTTGATTGAGGATATGAGATCGCAAAAGAGGTCTCCTCTCAGCATAAAAGAAGTCGCAACTTTACTAGAATAGGTGATTGAAGGGAAAAGCCTTGATTTAAATTGATTAACAAAGATAGCAGAGCCAGATTTGTTTAGAAAAATGTGAATATAGTTTACCTAGCTAAGTATACAATGTCCAACAGATAGAAACGCTATGGTTGTTTTATATTGACCCAGAGATCATAGATTCAAAGCATGAAAGCAATCTCTCTGCAAGCATGGATAAGGCTATATACATCCAACCCTCTCTATACCCTACAATAGCAGAAGCCCCATGCATTTGGTCATTCATTTAAATAGAAATTTGAAATAAATAATCAGTTTGTTTTTTGGAAATTACTTTTAAATGTCCACCTTGTTAGTAAAATGTTTTAGCACTACAATAATTTCTAGCAAGAGTTTAAATCTCAGAATCAGGCTTATCTATGTTTACACCTAGGATGGTAGGGAACTGGGGTGACATGTTATGGCTGAGATGGACCAAACAAAGTCATTAACAAATAAAAAGAAATTTTTAAAGGAAAAAAATTGTTTTCCAATCATCACAGTGCATCATAGATGTCGGGACACAACAAAGATGGTCAAGACACTCGCTATGCCGGTGTCCTGAACATTTTCAGTACTTGCTAGAATGGTATGGTACAGGTGAGTGCCTTCAATACCACCAGGACATGAATCATTGGTTTTTATATCGAGTATTCATTTTCCTAAAAGGTATAATAAGATCCATGAATATCTGTTAAAGATCTGTGCATGAAGCTATCCTTGCATTTCATTTTCATTAGTACCCCCTTAAAACCCGAATTTTATATATGGTTATCACATAAACTTGGCAATCCTATTGGTGCCAACAAAATGGAATGTTCTAATTAGAGGACATCCATATTTGTAAACTGCTTCCTAGATTCAATTGCAAACCTTTAATTAATCACAAATTCACAAGCAACAACAAATGTGGCTTTACAAATACAAACTTCATCAATCTTAAGCCAACAAGATCAGCTCATCGAAATCTCTAAGACTAAATATCACCTTAAGCAAAGCAAACATTTTGCACTACCATACCTTTCTGCCCAAGCATCACCTTATTCTGTATTTATTCCACAGTAAAAGCAGATTATCTTTTTCCCCTTGTTTCCATTAAACACAATGGTAACAAGGCCTTTACCCCAAAAACAAAGTAAGAAGCCCTCTAAGTTAGTTGACAAATTACCTCATGACAGCTCTGTTTGCAGACAAACCGGAGATCCTATTTTATACCAACTCAAGGGACAGAATCATAACAAAACATATTTACAGTTAAAAAACAAAAGGGCCAAGTGCAAGAAAGAAATAAGTGTTGTTAGTGCAGTTAGATTAAATCAATATAAAAAATAAAAGACATGCCCTATTTTATACTCCAACTTCTATCAACTACTTCTACTACAAGCATTATTTTGTCTCTGTTCTCTGTTAACTGATAGTACAACTGATTTAATGATTGTTGCAGCTAATTAACTGTTGAGGAGAGATAATAAATGACAAAAGAGATGCAGAATTCATGTCAACATATGGGAAAGGACTACTAAATAAATATATATTGCAGGAATTTCAATCACAGTTAAATTTAAACCTAACAGAAGAAGCATGATTTCAAAAGATATGGAATTTTTATTTTAACCAAATATTATTCAAAGGAATATGACAGCAGCAATCTCTGGCATACTTTAGAGAAATGGGAACCCACCAAGGATAAAGAGATGAACCATAATATGGTGGCACACCCCAAGAAGGAAAATCACCATAGTGCTCTGGCCTATCATACAAACCACCAATGCCAACAAGAGACTGTGACGGATAGAGATAGGATTTAGGAGGACTTTGAAGTCCACCTAAAATCGAGCTCTTTAAGTTGATGAGGTTTTACCTAAAATATTATATAAAATATTTATATATTAAATAATAATATGTACTTTGACTTATTAATTAATAGGTTTATGATGATTATTTGTGCGTTTATCACTCCCCCCAACTTGAATCTTACTCATCCTCGAGTAAATAAAGAATCTAGAAATATGTACCAGGCTAGTCCAAGAATTGATAGTTATCTTACAATTCTAAAATCAAAAGATTTTCGGTTAGATCATAACAGAGGTGCTTCATTGGATTATCAAGTTTGCCCATTTAGTGATAGAGTGCAGCCCATAAGAATTTATAGAAGTCTTCCTTCACCAACTTTTCACTTCTCTGTTTAAGTCCTCTAACTTAATTTGGGTTGGATGTAGTATCTTTTTGTAATTTAGTCTCCTTATTTATTTATTTATATGTAAAGTTAGTGCAATGCCCTAACCCCTTGCTTTCTAATTGACCCTTGTAGTGAGCTTTAGGCCAATGGCTCCCAAACCAGTTGGTTTTAGGGCATTAGGTGTAAAACACCCCTCGGACTTACTGACTCGAGTCAAAAAGGCTTCAGGTAGGACTGGCTTTACTTAGGTTCTTTCGCATTCTCACCTTTTTACGCGAACAACATCACTTGCTTAGGTGACGGGGCCCGGTTACTTAGTGAAAGATGCTAAGAACCTAATTTATTAACTTTAAAAGACTCTTCTTTTTTCTTTTTCTTTTTTTCTTTTTCTTTTTTGAATGACATTTTCACCCATACCCTTATTAAGTAGATTTTACTATTAAGATCAGTGGTCAAGAGGGTCTGAAATTATTCTAAAAATTTTTATGGGCTAAACCCTATCTTTTATTAGGTTTCCTTAATAATTTGTTCCTCAGTATCTCTAAAATAATCTAACCGTTAATCGTTCATTGATGATTAGAATGCTTGATTAACTTCAAATCGAGACAAAATTTGGTACACAAATACTGATTATAGTTTTCCTCGAGGATTTACTTATTCTACCCTTCCAACTTAATTTTCATCATCCCTAATGAAAGAAAAATTAATTTCAAGGAAAGATACTATCTGATCGAGTATTTGAAGGTTGGAGGTTTCATTATTGCCATCTTCTTTCGATCTACTTATGTTGCTCTTCTCTAGTCATGCTAAGAAAACAGAAAGTTAAAAATAACTGATAAATTGGTTTACCTCCCAAGAGCGCCAAGTTTAAAGAAAAGCAACATCGAAAAACCAATATTAAATAAATGATAGTAGGCATTCACCCAAAGCCACATAAAAGTAAGACAACATAAATAGTAAAACCACTGCATAAGGGAGAAAAGGTTAGTACAAATCCTTTCAACCATGAAAGATAAGCAGCCCCTATCACAAAAAAAAAATACATCAACATCTTACACAATCCTCCAAAGTGCCTTCAAGGAATGCCACTGCAAGTACTTCATTTCAATTTTTCTAATGATGATTGGGGGGGAAAACATAAAATGAGAGTAAAGGAGGAACAGGGGGAGATCTTAAGCTACAAGACTCTTTTTGTTAGAAGACGTAAAATTTAATTTTATCCTATGAAACTAGGGACATAAAACACTTAATCTGTAGCAATCATATGCATCATATTAACTTCTAAAGAAATTAATTAGCTGAAAGATGGAAAGCAACTACAGTCAATAGTGAAAGGGGAAAACAAAAAAAGCAATCATCTAGTTGTATCAGCAAATATGGCGGATATTTTAAATGATATGCATAGCATGTTTCAGCAGTCAAGGCCATATCACCAAGCAACTTTTACATATTAAAGCTTTTAGAAGAAAATTTCAGCTAATCAATAAATTAATAGCTAATCTGTGACATTCATCCCATGTGAATAAAAATAAGACTCAATTTAGAATACAAGACATGTGAATAAAAATTATGACAATACAAAAGATGACTTGCCCATTTAGAAAGGTAGAGATGATGAAGTTTCTTGCATTTGATTCGTCCAGTAGCAGTCCCGGCCTTATTCCACAAGACGAGAAAGAGTAAAAGGTAAGACCATTAAAAGATATGGTACAATATGGATGCAATATAAAAACTTTTTTTATTGAGGCCAGATGCTGATATGGTCATTTCTTATAAGTAAGAAAAGAATGTTAGTTTAAAGAATGATGTCAGACCATTACAACAGGGCAAATTCTTACGAGAGCTTTTTCTTTCATATTTCTAAATGGAATTTTCTTTCTTTCTTTTTTTTTTTTTTTTTTTCTGTTTGGTTATAGAAGACCAACTTGCATTCAGTCACCGTCAAGAACACGAATCAAGAAATCGAAAAACTAAACAAAGAATCCAAGCCATGAAGCTAAAAGCATTCAGCATCGATCAAAACCTTAGCTCAAGCAAGAACGGATGGTTTTCATAAAAATTCGTTGCAGTTACTGTCAAAAACTAAATAAAGAATCCAAATCCTAAATAAAAACTAAATAAAGAATCAGAATGAAGAAACAGAAAAACTAAATAAAAAATCCAAATCCTAAAAGCTAAAAACCTTCATCAAAACCAAGAACCGATGATTTCCATAGAAAGACGTTATGTAGACAAGAAAACATAACCCTAACTCCCAAAAAAAACTTCGGATCCAAACCCTAGAAGGATCAAAAGACAGAACAATCGGAAGAAAAAGGAAAGAAAGGAAACAGAGAGAGGATGAGAGGAGTACCAGCAGCACTGTGAAGGCCATTAAAGGTTGTTGTTGGTGAACCAATCATAGAGCAAAGGATCATCTCCTTCCACCACACCGTGGCCTTATTCTTGAGAACTCGATGCGGACGCCGTGGCTCATGGCGAAGTTGACGACTCGATGGACTTGGGCGGCGGAGTAGCACATGGCGGGGCGTAAGGCGAGGTCGGGCTCGGAGGGGAGGAGGGGGAAGGACTGTGAGTCGGTCGGTGAGGTGCCAATGGAAAACGTTGAGCTTATTGTGGCTCATGGCGCGAATGGTGCGGAGGAGGTCAGGGACGGGGAAGAAGTTGCGGGCGGTGTCGAGGAGGAGGCCACGGTGGGGGAAAAGAGGGCGATCGGAGATCAAGATCCCGGCGGGGAGCGCCTGCGGGGAGCCCCAGGGCAGCTGGAAGAAGGTCTCGAGGCCGCGCATGGCGCCCCAGGCGGTGGCAGCCGTGAGATGGGCCGCGGAGCCGGAAGAGGGGATGGAGAGGGAATAGGACTCATTCGTGGCGGAGGGGGATGGAGGGGTCGGCGACGGAGAGGGTGAGGGCTGCCAGTGGCGGGGCAATGGTGGAGAGGTTCACGGCGGGAGGGAGGAGGGGGCGGTGGTCGGGTTAGGGGGAGAGGATGCGGAAGGAGGGGGAGAGAGGGACGGGGATGGAGACAGGCCAGGAGGCGGGAATATGAATCTTGATTTCCAGAAGAGGAGCGGGACTGCAGGGTGGGGGATCGCTAAACTAATGGATTAAATAGGATTTGCAAGGGGACCCGGGCCATCGCTAATCTAATGGATTAAATAGGATTTGCAAGGGGACCCGGGCCATCGCTAATCTAATGGATTAAATAGGATTTACTGCCTACCAGGTTAGGTTGTTCATTACTGATCAGGTTGCCCTCGGACCATTCCTCCTACTTTGCTGCTTTTACCACACGCATTTTTAGGAGTCCGAAGGCCACCGGCAATCTAAGTCTCATTTTTATTTTAGATTCCATACAAAAAAAAAAAAAAAAAATGATAAAAATTTATGAAAATTAAAAAAGTTTATAAAAATTTAAAAGAATTGGTACCAAATTTTTTAAAATTTTAAAAAATCCTTTAATTTCTTTCACCCTTTGATTTTCTTCCAAATTATTATTTTTATTCTATTTCATTTTTTTCTTCTTTTCTTCTTTTCTTTTAATTTCTTCTAGATTTTAAAAAAAATTAAAAAAATGGTTAAATCATCTCTTGGGAAAAAATGAAAACATATTAAAAATTAAAAATGATAAATATTGGTTTAAAAAAGGTGAAAAAATAAATATTTAGAAAAATTTTACAAATTTGGCATCAATATAAAATAATTTTAAAAAATCATTTTATTTTTTGACTATTTTATTTTCTTCCTTGTAATTTTTTATGTTCTTTCAAAAATTTTCTCCTTTCAATTTTTTTAAAAATAAAATTTGGCTTAAATCATCTCTTGAGAAAATTTAAAAAATAAAAAATAAATGAAAAAATAATAAAATTGGTCAAAATTTAAATTTGCATGAAAAAATAAAAATTTAGAAATATTAAAGATTGGCATCAAATCTCTAATCTCCGACCTGAGTTGAAATTTAAAATTGGTCAAAATTTAAAATTGCTCGGATACTTCGATTCTCGTCGCGTGGTGGATTCACCATCCCTGAGTTGAAGATGGCCTCCAAGATGCGAATCTGCTCCGGCTTTGGGTTCCACCTTGGCTTTGGCTTCCGGGCTTACGCTCTTCACAACCTGGCATTGCGCCACCTTTTTTGTTAATGGGTGCACAACCCTAACCCTAGTAATATGCTTCAAATTGTATACTGAACTAATAAATATAGATACCATGATTATGTGGCAAAGAAGAATTAATTTAGATAAATAAGTATTTATAATTGCATTTTGATGAAAGCATGACTTCTTAATAGAAAAGGTACATGTGAATTACAGAATTTTCAAATTGCTCATTCTGTAAACAGTTTATTATGGAGAATCCAAGACGACAAGGTATAGAAGGCTAGAAAGAGTACAAGTAAAAAGATGACAAATTAACTTCTGAAAAGAAAGGCAAGGTGAGATCCTCCCTAAAACACAGCCATCATTTATCGATAACAAATGTACTCACCCCAAACATGCAAAGATAATAACAGATGTCATGATGGCTACCCCAGACGAAAGATAAAAGGCTAATATATTAGCAAACCCTAACAGCCATTGAAGGATAGAAAAATAAAATATTTTTATACCTGATGTGTAAGGTGTCGTCTTCTGGCAGCCTCCTGATATGAGGGATGATGGGTTGATGTCGTGCTGCCATTGGTGGTGAGTGTTGCAAGGTTTGGACTTGAACAAGCTAGGCCAGTGCCTGTTGGAAGAGGCCATGATGATTCTGTCGATAGGATTATGATGATGTTGTTGATGGTGGGGGAGGGGTGAGAGGAATAAAGAGAGGCCGATCAGAACAAGCGCACAGTATAAAAAGTAGAGAGGAGACGGAGAAAACTCTTTGTGGGAGATCTATATATATATATATATATATATATATATATATATATATATATATCCATCCAACTCTTTTGCTGTTTGGTTATGGAACCTTTCTCTCTTAGAGATAGAAAGAAAGGCCCCTTCTTCTTATAATATCCTCTACCTACCACTATAGTCAATTTATCACCATTAATAACGAATAAGTTTTTTTTATGCAGATATAAAATGAAGGAACAGTTTCTTCCCTCGTGAAATCAACATAAAGTTCATTCCACAGCAGCTAAGAAAACACAGGTTACAAGACTTGCAGTTCAATTTCTGCCACTTTACAGTCTCTCACACTAGGGTCTAGACCTCTGCAACATGCACCGAAAATGAACAATTCCAATAATATCCAAGAGCTTGATACAGAAGGATGCATCCATCAAAAAAGGAGCTGATTATATATAACCATGGTGGCAATATCATATTGCTACTTATTCTTGTCTGTTTTAGATGTTGCCGACATGTCCCAAATAATTCAAGAGAGAAGTTAGCATCCAGCTCCTTGAATTTCTCCGAGAGGTGCGGCATGAATGCATTGATGCAAAATGCTGCTGAGCATCACAGCGTCACTCGCACATGGCAATCAACTCGTTGCCTTTTTACGAGGAATCGCCACCAAGTCAAGAGAGGCTGCTTCATAAAAGTTGGCCATGGAGGACCTTGCAACCTCTTCACATGGATAACAGTAGTAAAACCTCCTTGAAGCATGGCCAGCATATAATAACCCGTCGCTTTTAATGGTCCTTATTTTATCGTTTCACTAATTAAGAAGTGATAACAGCCCCCCCTTAAATGTTGAACGCTTGCTTGATGGGAGCATGCGGTGAAGGAATTTAAGTATAAATAGGGAACCCTTCCTAAGGCTTTCAACAAGGTTATCGAAAGAAAAACCTAATAAGCGGAGGCATTGAGTCCCTGATCAAGAGCACATCCTGAGGGCATACACCATCAGAGTGCGATGGCTCGTTGATTGGAAGAACTCAATCAAGATCCATCGAGAAGAGGAAGATCAATCAAGATCTATCGAGAGGAGGAGGAAGATCAATCAAGATCCATCGATCAAGATCCATCGAAGGAGGAAGATCGAGATCCCTAGAGAGAAGGAAGATCAAGATCCCGTACAGCTGATTCAAGGAAGATCGAATTCCTTACCCTCATTGGAAAGAATATTAATAATAATGGCTGAAGATATTTATCGATCATAATAAATATATTGATACCGTATTTCCGCATATTTGATATCGTGATCAATATATTTAAATTAAGTCTTACAACATTTGGTATTAGAGCTTTTTAAACCTCTGCCTTATTTTGTGAGTGTTTCCATCAAAGTTTCTCTTTTCAAGCAATTTATGCCGCATGTTTTTCGTTTTCAGTTTTTCGGATATCAGGTTTCGATTTTTGCTCAGTTCTGATTTTTGTTCACGGAATTGAGCAGAAACCATTAAACCATTAAACCAATCTCATATTCTGATTTTTTGCGGAAACAAAACGTACCCTCTTTCTTTTCTATTAAAAATTTCTTTCTGACATTAAAGGTTTTCCGGATTTCTTTTGGTATTAAAGAGATAGCATTAAAGAAAGGAAGAGAAAAGAAATGTAGCATTAAAGAAAGGAAAAACTAAAGAAAGAAAATGCAGCGGAAACGTGGCTTCCATAACCACATGCGGTGACATATTAAAAAAGAGAGAAAACGTGGCCTGTTTCGATTTTCGCTTTTCTCGCTTATGGTCTTTCCGTTCTCTCACAGGATTTAAAATCTGGATTGGTTGAATTTTAAATGCATTTATTATCTGTTTAATATTTTATTAAATCATGTAACATGATTTGTTTTTATCATTTGTTTCTTAAGTTTAAATTTTTGTATTAAAATACGCCTTCTGAGTCTCTATGTGTTTTGCATAGACTGGCCCAAGGGAATAATGAGCTACGGTCGGACGTGTTTTAGTTAACAAAAATTTTTCTTAAGATGATAATTTTAAAATTCATTAAATAGATAATTGAAATGTTGTCTCTTATTCTGCATACTAGTTTTATTCTATGCATGAATTTGGTGGTAGTGTGAAAATCATAGTGCAAATCCTTTCAAGGTCTGATTGGTCAGTTGGTGTCTAGAAAGGTAAAGAGATTGTGGTTACTTAATTGGTTCCGTTGACTGACCTAAGGAAAGCAACGGGGGACCCCCACTTCTCTTTCACTGGCCTGGCCAATTTGACTAACTCAGATCTTGATTTGAAAATGTTACGTTGATTAAGATCACTACCTAATAATCATGCTAAATTGGTTAATCTATATGCATATAATGGAATTCAATGTCATGTGATCAATATGATTTTGATTAATTGAGAGTAGCCACAGCATCTTTGATTAATCAAAATTATATATTGAGTTGCAAAGATCACATAAGGTTAGATGACATTAATTGTGACTAATTATATTAATGTAATGAATCTTATCCCACAGAAATTTTTGTTGCACTAATATAATTAATTAGGATGCGATAACAAATTATTTTCTTAATTACCCGCAGGAATTAAGAAATGAATATAATTTGTTAGTCACATCATTAAGTTAATGAGTCTATTTGAGTATAATAACTTAGCCCACAGGTAGTTATTGTATGTTATTGATTCATGTTATTGCATGTTTATATTGGTAAAACATGACATCAAGTTATATGCCTCAAATTCAATTACATGAATATGATTTTATTTTTATGCAGCTATTTTGCCTATTAATATTTCTGATATGAAATGTGATGTTCCCGATTTAAGTGGTGATAATTATAAATTATGGAAGGAGAGAATTCTTCTTCAATTAGGATGCATGGATATTGACTATGCTATCAGAAAGGATGAACCACATTCAGTTATATCTACTAGCACTCAGGCTGAGATTGCTGCGTATGAATGATGGGAACGGTCCAATCACCTCAGTATGATGTTTATACGTACTAAAATTTCTGCTAGTATACGTGGTTCAATTCATGAGTGCAAAAATGTCAAGGAACTTCTGAAGGTTATTGATGCATAATTTGAGTCTTCAGATAAGGCAATGGCTAGCACCCTAATGACAAAATTATCATCAATGAAGCTCACTATGGTTGGAGGTGTGCGTGAGCACATCATGAAGATGAGGGACATTGCGGCTCAGTTGAAATCCCTAGAACTTTTATTTTGATAAATAAAAAACTTTCTTCATTTACCTACATCATTTTTAGGATAATCAGTTGATAATAATATTTTTTGAATAATAAAAAAATTTATCTTATAAATATATTAGTTTAAATTTTATTGGACCTTTCTCTCAATGCTTCGCTTCCTTATTATATAATCCACCGCCTATGGGTTGAACTTGAAACCCAGCGATTCTTGGCCAAAAATCCATATATCTTCTTCATCATTTCATCCCCCATCATCTCATCTCTTCTTGAAGTCTAGAGTATGATGGCCCCCCTTTTGGGCACCCCTTGTCCTTAATGCATAGGATTTCTCTCGTGACCTTCTCGCTCTCTTGTTGTGTCTGCAACGGTCACGCGAGTGAGCAAAATTTTTGGGTCCGGAAGAAATTTCACCGTAACATTCTTCTCCTGATGAATTATAAATATGTAGTCTCCAAATCACATTTCCTACTGTCAAGAACTCTTCCATCAGCAACAACAGATCTGTTCGCTATTGTATGTAGATGAACATGATAAATTGAAAAGAGGAGGAGAAGAAGCAGCATGGAAAGGAAAATCTTCAGAGATTGAGGGAAGCCATCGATCCTATAATCTCCAAAATTTTAGGATATTTAAATCTACTTAAAATATTGATTTACAATATTCGTATAACCTTCTAATTACTCTTGATCTAGAATATTCTTCTGCGATTTAATTTGAATTTTGGGATTGGGTGAGCGATACCCAATTAGGTGAAAAGAGGGACAAAAGAAACTACTACAAATTTATCGCTACATCGTGAGATCTAGACAAGAACAAGGATTCCAAGCAGAGAACAACATATCCGAAGACATCCTCCTTGAGCTTAAGGATCTCATCCCTCTTGGTAGTTGTCAATCAAGTTGGAATGGCAGCTGTTCATCGTTGCCGTCCTCCTCTGCTATGGCGGCCTTCCTCTCTAGTATGGGGATGGATAGTAAGTATGAAACGGTGTGTGTTATCGATGAGGAAGGGCCAAGTTTCTCGGCATTACTCCTCAAACTTTTAGGTAATACTAAGGAAGGCGCCCTGATTTTTATATAACAAGCAAGTGATCTTTAGCATCAGTATGCAGATCGGATAAATTTGAAAAAATTTTAATGTAATTTCTTTTTGAACTGTCGTATAGAATTTTCTAATATTGACATCGACTTACATAATGTATGAACATAACTTTTTTTTAAAAAAAATATTTTTATAACATATTATGATAAATAGAAAATTTTGATAATTAAATTTTTATTACACATAAAATATTAAATTTTAATAATAACTAGAAATATTAATATTAGTATCATTAATATTTTTATATATTAAATAATAAAGTTGAATAATCAAAAGTAAGATCAATGTAGTCCAAGTAGCTGTGTTCGGGAGATCAGATCTGTGTGTACCTTCAGCCCCAACTAGAGATGGTTCCTACTCAAGATAAAATTTTTTTAAAAAAAAATTACAGACTTAATTCTCTTCATTCATTTATGTGATTATTGTCACGTATTAAATAATAAAAAAAAAGAGTATGCACGCGTGTAGCAGCATGCCTGCCTATAAACAAACTCTTCCTCTTTTCATTAAAAAAAAAAAAATCATTATAATTTTGTTATTTATAAAGTTTACCTGATCTTGGCTGGCTGGCATACGATGGATCGATAGACATCCTTCAGAATCAGACAGGACAGCACAGTAGTTTGGATGCAAGCGCAGGGCACGATTTTTACTACCTGAAACTCAGTCCAACGGCAATGCAATTTGTCGACCGGTGAATGGTGCGACACGGAGCAAAGCGCCAACCGAACGTCATACTGGGCCATGGGATTGTCGCCAAGGCAAACCCCATTTGAATGCTTGTGTCTGGCACTCTCGCTGCCATCATGAATTCTTTGTACATTATATATGGGTAGGTTTTATTTCTTTTCTTTTCATAAAAAATAGGTTTATTGGAGCTCAAAAATAGTAAACTTAATTAATATACTTATATTCTAATGTTACAAATGCATTTAAACATTGGCTGATATTTTAACCTTTATTATTATATTATAATGATTCATTCGTAACCATGCAACTAGATAAAATAATGCATTAGTAGTAGGCCAGATAACCAACCAGGCATTATTGGCAGATCATAATGATTAACCAACTCCTCAAGTCACTGAGAATAACAGAGGAGGAGGCTCTTTGTTTAAATCTTTGTCTTCCCTTTTGTTGGGTCTCTCTCTTACCATTAAGCTGGCTTTCATTTTGAAAGGGTTTTGCCATCTGGAGATATCTGCACAAGACTTAAATAGCAAGTGCCACCCAGCAAAGCAAATTGGAGGCAACATGAAGGTAATATGTGTTTTGTGTTGATTGATGAATGACAACAGTGGACTCTTGCTTCCAATTGCTCACTTCCTGACGTTTTGGGGCCCTCTATAATATAAACACTCAGTCAACTGTTCAACAACAAGATCACAGCATACAATATTCATCAAAATTGAAACATTTGACCCAAAAAAAATATATATAGCCTAAAATTCTAGTAGGAGTAAAAATAAATGCTGCAAAAATAAATGCTGTAAAGGCTTGCTGTTAAAGAATTAGAAGTTGGATTTCCCAACAGAGCAGAACAGATGAGAACTTGTACCTGAAAAGTTGCAATGTTAACCCGTAATCTGAGATTTGTTGTAAACAACCTTATCACATCTGGTGGTTTGCTGTACATAAGAAAATTGATTATAAATTTAACTTTCCAATTGAATATATATTTTGGCCGTAAACTAATTTCTAATAATTTCCGTGTAGATATCCTCCTCATAATCTAGTCAAGTATCATGGTGCTGTGTGGGCCTGTGTTTTTCCTCCTTAATTTCTCTACTGCTTCACTGTTAATTATTTAAATCCAAGCAAAGTGGGTGTCAAATGAAGCAAAGGCTCCAAGGCACTTGGAGCAAACTTCCGAGCAAAGAGGAAACAAACTGACGAGCGCTGGTTGTTGTATGAACAACTCTTGCCCTCAAGTGTATTCTTTAAAAATACTTCAGTAATATCTCCCTTTCCAAAAGTGGCAGGGTGTGCACCACCCCTCGACTAGTCTACCCAGGTGATGGCTCTATTTGCTATAAGACGTGGCCATTCTATTGCAAGCATGGTGGGAAAGTAATGCTCATCCACATAGCATGCTGGCTTGCAGAAATCTCTGAACTTGGGGTAATATTTGACATCACTGATCATAGAGATTGCAAGTTTTCGATCCACTTCGAACCACTGAGCTCCTTTACGCCACTGCATGATGTTGACCTCTGGTGCCATCTTCCAATGATACCGTCCCCTTCCATGAGGACCAGGATCATCAAATGACCCTGATATGACTGATCCCAACGCCATCAGAAAAGGTAACGGCAATCACCGTCGTTTCCCCCACCCCCGGCACCCCCTCGGGGTCGGGGGTGGGGGCCATCATACCTTAACCCCGGGGCCCCTACCGGCCTCGGGGTGCATCGCCACTTCCCCATCTCCGGCACCCCCTCGGAGTCGGGGGTGGGGCCATCATACCTTAACCCCGGGGCCCCTACCGGCCTCGGGGTGCATCGCCATTTCCCCATCTCCGGCACCCCCTCGGGGTCGGGGGTGGGGCCATCATACCTTAACCCCGGGGCCCTTACCGGCCTCGGGGTGCATCGCCATTTCCCCATCTCCGGCACCCCCTCGGGGTCGGGGGTGGGGCCATCATACCTTAACCCCGGGGCCCCTACCGGCCTCGGGGTGCATCGTCATTTCCCCATCTCCGGCACCCCCTCGGGGTCGGGGGTGGGGCCATCATACCTTAACCCCGGGGCCCCTACCGGCCTCGGGGTGCATCGTCATTTCCCCATCTCCGGCACCCCCTCGGGGTCGGGGGTGGGGCCATCATACCTTAACCCCGGGGCCCCTACCGGCCTCGGGGTGCATCGCCATTTCCCCATCTCCGGCACCCCCTCGGGGTCGGGGGTGGGGCCATCATACCTTAACCCCGGGGCCCCTACCGGCCTCGGGGTGCATCGTCATTTCCCCACCTCCGGCATCCCCTCGGGGTCGGGTGTGGGGTCATCATTTCTTAACCCCGGGGCCCCCACCTGCCTCGAGGTGCATCGTCAACACACTACTCAACCGCCGATGCGCGGTGCTCACACATGATTTTCAACCCATGGCTGTGCCTTGCCGTAGCGTACCATTCGGCGCTTCCGTGATTGTGCTCCGGTACGGAGGGCCATGCCTCATAACGATGTTTGGCGTGTTGCATGCCCCTGTGCGTGACCATGCCTTGCCGCAGCATGCCACCCAGTACCTCCGTGATTGTGCCCCGGTACGGAGGGCCATGCCTCATAACGACGTTTGGCTCGTTGCATGCCTCTGTGCGCCACCATACCTTGCTAGGGTGTACGACTCGTTACCTCTAGCAACGGCGCCCGGTCACATCCACCGATGACGATACGACGAAGACCTTCCAAGGCTGCAAGTCACTGCATTCAAACAGGTATAAAGGACACACATTCACGCTGTAAGTGGGATCCGAACTCTAGTTTTTCTGGGCTTTCTTCCTCCCTGCAAAAACCCTAACTGCTTCAGCTTCTTTTCGCTGGAGTGGTTCCTTGTCTGAACCCAAGCCACTAACTTGATCGTCGGAGGGTCCCCACCGGTGCCACCGGTCCCCGGGGACTTTTCTTGCAGGATTTCCCGGAGCGAGACGTCCGTCTTCCCCGACGTTCGAAGGAGGTGACTTGGCGTCATCAGATTGGCGCGCCAAGTAGGGGTAGTGCAAGAAAGACATCGAACCAGTAGCCTTCTTCTTCTTTCTCTTGTCTTCACGACTTTGAAGCCATGGTGACTACTCGAACAAAGGGAGCTTCAGCCGGTCGCGCTGGGGGGCAGCGCTGCGGGGCTGGTCCACCCGCGGAGGCCCCCCCGACTCTTGTATCCTGTTTCCCAGAGCCTCTGAATCTCCAAGGGGCAGGGCCTTCTGCTCCGCAGAATGACGCCCCTGCGTCTGCTTCACAACCACTTCAAGAAGATCGATTCGCTGCCCTGGCCACCCAGGTCCAGTCACTGGTGGCAGTGGTCAAAGACATGCAGCAGCAGCAGCAAGCGGCCTTGCGGCAGCCGGAGCCGAACCCATCTATCCCTGGAGTGATGCAGCCTAGCCAGCACTCCTCTCGCCGGAGGTCGCCGGTCCCTGCAGGGCATCATCGCCGATCCCCAGCCAAGCCGCATCACCGCGAGGCGTCAAAAGGCCCCGATCTCCCTCTCGCCATGCCAGCGTCTCTCCCAAGCAGCGGCACGAAAGGAGGCGGAGCGCACGCGCCGGCATCGCCGTCCCCGCTCTTCTTCTGAGTCTTCGGGGGAGGGCTCCGTTGATGGCCGGATGCCTCGTCGGGCTGAGCATCGACTCGAGGAGTGCAATCAGAAGTTGGAAGAACTTAGCCGTCGAATCACCCACCTGCCGGAGACTGACTACGACAGTCGGCCTCCCCTGTCCCGTCACATCATGGAGGAGCTAATCTCTACCCGGTTCCGCCTTCCTCAGCTGGACCCTTATGACGGGACTACGGACCCCCTGGACCATCTGGAAAGCTACAAAGTGCTCATGCAGGTCCAGGGGGCCACTGACTCCCTTATGTGTGTGGCCTTCCCTGCTACTCTGAAGAAAGCTGCCCGAGCCTGGTACTCTCGCCTGCCGCCACGGAGCATCGACTCCTTTCGCCAGTTGGAGAGGGCTTTTCTGGCCCACTTTGATGCCTGCCGGAAGATCCCGAGGGTGGCGGACAGTCTATTTGCCGTCCAGCAGAAGAATGGCGAGTCCCTGCGGGACTATGTCGCCCGGTTTAAGGAGGCCGCCCTGGAGGTATACAACTTGGAAGACTCGGTGGCTACTTTGGCCCTGAAGCGGGGGCTCCGCCCTTCCCGTTTCGCGTACTCTCTTGACAAGAAGCCGCCGGGTTCCTACTCCGAACTTCTGATCCGCGCCCAGAAGTACATCCGGGCAGATGAAGCTGACTTTTCCCGGCATGAGGCTGGTGGGAGTATACCCCGGAAGCCAACCCAGCCAGAACCTGTGGAGGCCCGCCCCAGGAGGCCCGAGCCTCCTCGCCGACCAGACAACCGTCCTCGACCCCCCGCACCAAGAGATGGGCCTTATACCCTGCTTGCTCCAATATCCCAGATCCTGCTGGAGATCGAAGGGGAGCCCTATCTGCAACGTCCTCCTCCCATCAACCCGAAGATCCCCCGGAACAAAAATCTCTACTGTCGTTACCACCGGGACCATGGCCACAACACCGACGACTGCCGGCAGCTGAAGAAAGCTATTGAAGACCTTATTCAGCAGGGCCACCTGAGGAAGTTCGTCCAAAGGAACAACCCAGGAGCTCCTGGCCCATCAGCGCCTGCGCCGCCGATGATTGATAACGCCCCGACGGAGAAGACGGTAGCAATGATCTCCTGGGGGGCAGGAGGCCCGTCGAAGAGACCGAGGGGGGAGGGAGGAGTGGAGGCTGTAATTCCTTTTTTCGAAGAGGACCTAGAGGGGGTTGTAAATAAAGATGATGATAGCGTCGTCGTATCCATGACGATTGCTAAGCACCCTGTAAAACGGATCCTGGTCGACAGTGGAAGTTCAGTAGATGTTTTAAACTACGACGCCTTTGTTCGCATGAACCTGTCGCATGATTTACTTCGACCTGTTGTCACGCCTTTGATGGGATTCACGGGGGATTCTGTGAGGGTCGAAGGGGAAATTACTCTTCCCGTGACAGCCGGAACGGCTCCGTGCCAGAGCACTGTCCTTATAAAATTCTTGGTAGTCCGTGTGCCCCTGGCGTATAATGCGATTCTTGGAAGGCCCGGGCTCAACCTCTTGGATGCCGTCATTTCTACCAAGCGACTCCTAGTGAGGTTCCCAACCACCGGCGGGGTCGGCGAGATGCGGGGAGAGCAGGACCTGCCGGCGCTATGCTATCACTTAGCCCCCAGTCCCCAGGAGGCAGCGCTTGCACCACTATCGGCATCGACATCAGAGACCCTTGACCCACGAGACTTGGAGAGGAGGGGGGAACCGGCCGAATAGCTGCTTGCTTTCCCCCTCGGGAAGGACCCCATGCAGACGATCCGCGTCGGAGCCTCACTCCCGGACGAAGCTCGCGGCCGGCTCTTAGCCTTTCTGCGAGCTAACGCCGATGTCTTCGCATGGTCAGCATCCGACATGCCCGGAATCCCGGAGGAGGTGATCGCACATCAGCTCAACATCCGACCGGAGTGCCGGCCTATCAGGCAGAAGAAAAGGAGCTTTGCCCCGGACCGACTGAAGGCTGTTGATGAGGAGGTGCGGAAGTTGTTGGCGGCTGGTCACATCCGCGAGGTGCGCTACCCCGACTGGTTGGCGAATGTCGTGATGGTTCGGAAGGCTAGTGGAAGCTGGAGAATGTGCGTGGACTTCACCGACCTCAATAAGGCGTGCCCCAAAGACAGCTTTCCGCTCCCCCGAATCGACCAGCTGGTGGACGCCACCTCCGGACACGGGACACTCAGTTTCATGGATGCGTTTTCGGGGTATAATCAAATCAGGATGAGCTCAGCAGACGAAGAAGCAACCTCATTTGTCACAGAGAAGGGGATCTACTGCTACAAGGTGATGCCCTTTGGATTGAAAAACGCTGGGGCCACTTACCAAAGATTAATGAACAAGGTGTTTGAGGATCAGCTGGGGCGCAATATGGAGGTATATGTGGACGACATGCTGACCAAAAGCACCAGCGCAGAAGACCATGTGACCGACCTCGGGGAGACTTTCAGCAATCTGCGCCGGTACCGGATGAAGCTCAACCCCCACAAATGCGCCTTTGGAGTGGCGGCTGGCAAGTTCCTGGGCTTCATGGTGACCCAGCGCGGGATCGAGGCCAACCCCGACAAGATCAGAGCCATCCTGGAGATGCGGCCCCCGGCCAGCAAGAAGGAGGTGCAGCGCCTAACGGGAAGGGTGGCGGCCTTGAGTCGTTTCATGTCAAGGTCGGCGGAGAGGTGTCTGCCCTTTTTCAAGGCGCTGCGCAAGATTAACGGTTTCGAGTGGACGAAAGAATGTCAGAGCTCCTTTGAAGAATTGAAGCAGTTTCTCTCCACTCCACCGCTACTGTCTAAGCCTGAAAATGGGGAGGAGCTCTTCCTATATCTGGCCGCTTCCCCGGAGGCCATCAGCTCGGTACTGGTACGCATGGATACCGACGGAGCCCAGAAGCCAATCTACTACACCAGCAAGGTGCTCCATGACGCGGAGACCAGGTATTCAAAGACTGAGAAGATCATCTTCGCTCTGGTGGTCTCTACTCAGCGCCTTCGGCCTTATTTTCAAGCTCATCCCATCGTGGTGCTTACGGATCAGCCCCTGCGAGCTATCCTGTCTCGCCCCGACACCTCCGGCAGGCTGGCTAAATGGGCCATCAAGCTAGGCGAGTTCGATCTGTCCATCCGGCCGAGATCAGCCATGAAGTCTCAGGTGTTGGCGGATTTCCTAGTCGAATGCTCTTGGACCGAGAAGGACGTGGAGGAGGCGCAACCGGAGGAGTTTGTGGACCCCCCCTCATCTGGGGAGGTGGAGGATTGGATCCTACATGTGGACGGAGCGGCAAACTCACAAGGAAGTGGAGCCGGACTCATTCTTGCAAGCCCGGAGGGAGACGTAGTAGAGTACGCCCTCAGATTCCAGTTCCCGGCGACCAATAATCAAGCGGAGTACGAAGCCCTGTTGGCGGGGTTGAGACTAGCTAAGGAGCTGGGCGCGTGGCGCTTGAGGGCCTTTACAGACTCTCAGCTCATTTCTGGGCAAATTACTGGTGAATACGAGGCTAGGGACCCGATCATGTCCCGCTACCTGAGCAAGGTGCGATCCCAGGCGTCTCATTTTTCTTACTTTCGTGTCAGCTATATCCCCAGGGCAGAGAATGCCAGGGCTGACTCGCTGTCCCGCTTGGCCACTTCGATCGACGGGACGTTAGGGAGAACATATGTGGAGCATCTACCAGTCCCAAGCATTGAGGCCGCGGATGAAGCGTTACTAGTGGAGCCGGAGCCCTCTTGGATGGATGCCTACATCCGATACTTGACCGACGGTACCCTCCCAGGGGACCCAGTGGAGGCCAAACAGCTTAAGCGAAGGGCCCCGAGATTCTTGATGATGGACGGGAAGCTTTATCGGAGATCATTCTCATATCCGGTCCTTAGGTGTGTGGGGCCAACGGAATCGGATTATATCCTCAGGGAGATCCATGAAGGCATATGCGGGAGTCATCTGGGGGGCAGAGCCCTGGCTTACAAGGCTCTGCGCCAAGGGTACTTTTGGCTGACGATGAAGGAAGACGCGGCCGAGCTTGTCAAGAGGTGTGATAGCTGCCAACGTCATGCCAATATCCAGCGACAACCGACGTCTGACCTGACCCCCGTGGTGGCGCCTTGGCCCTTTGCCCAGTGGGGCATGGATATCTTGGGGCCGTTTCCCCCGGCTTCCGGGCAGCGAAAGTTCCTCTTGGTGGCGGTGGATCACTTCACTAAGTGGGTTGAGGCCGAGGCTCTGGCCAAGATCACCGAGAGCAAAGTAAGATCTTTTTTCTGGAAATCAATCATATGTCGGTTCGGCCTGCCGCGCACGCTGGTCACTGATAATGGCCGTCAATTTTCGGGAGTTCTGCTCCGAGCTAGGTATTTTTCAAAGGTTTACTTCCGTCGGACATCCTCAAACCAACGGGGCGGCCGAGGTGATCAACCGAATCATCCTCCAAGGACTGAAGTCTCGGCTGGACGGCTGTAAGGGATGCTGGGTGGAGGAGCTCCCCAACGTGCTATGGGCCTATCATACGACGCCTCGAGCCCCCACTGGAGAAACACCGTTCAGCCTAGTCTTTGGCTCAGAAGCTGTTATCCCAGTGGAGATCGGAGCACCCAGCCCCTGGGTGGAGGCTTATAGTGAAGAAGGTAATCCTGACCAACTGAGAGCCAACCTCGACCTGGTGGAAGAAGTGCGGGACAGGGCGCGGCTTCGAATGGCAACCTACCGGCAACGGGCCGCGAGGTACTACAACGCGCGCGTGCGCCCCCGGACGTTCTTACCAGGAGATCTAGTCCTCCGGCGGGCCGAAGTCTCAAAGCCAACCGAAGGAGGCAAGCTAGCCCCTAATTGGGAAGGACCTTACCGGATCACCGAGACGCTGCACCACGGGGCTTATAAAATTGAAGAACTGGACGGGACACCACTTCCTAGGACGTGGAATGCGGATAACCTCTGCCGGTATTACCAGTAATGTATCCATCCTTTCATATTAAGCGTCGTCTCCGTGTTTGTTTGGGTATTCACCCCTTATTCAATGCTAACGAGATTCAATTCTAGTTATCTGAATCTTCTCAAAGCCCTGCACCAGCCAGGCATAAGCCCAGTGTACCACTGGCAGAGCGGTGTACCACCGGCTCTCAACAACAAAAGCCCGGTACTTCGCCGGCACTCAAGGCCCTGCATCAGCCAGGCATAAGCCCAGTGTACCACTGGCAGAGCGGTGTACCACCGGCTCTCAACAACAAAAGCCCGGTACTTCGCCAGCACTCAAAGCCCTGCACCAGCCAGGCATAAGCCCAGTGTACCACTGGCAGAGCGGTGTACCACCGGCTCTCAACAACAAAAGCCCGGTACTTCGCCGGCACTCAAAGCCCTGCATCAGCCAGCATAAGCCCAGTGTACCACTGGCAGAGCGGTGTACCACCGGCTCTCAACAACAAAAGCCCGGTACTTTGCCGGCACTCAAAGCCCTGCACCAGCCAGGCATAAGCCCAGTGTACCACTGGCAGAGCGGTGTACCACCGGCTCTCAACAACAAAAGCCCGGTACTTCGCCGGCACTCAAAGCCCTGCATCAGCCAGGCATAAGCCCAGTGTACCACTGGCAGAGCGGTGTACCACCGGCTCTCAACAACAAAAGCCCGGTACTTCGCCGGCACTCAAAGCCCTGCATCAGCCAGGCATAAGCCCAGTGTACCACTGGCAGAGCGGTGTACCACCGGCTCTCAACAACAAAAGCCCGGTACTTCGCCGGCACTCAAAGCCCTGCACCAGCCAGGCATAAGCCCAGTGTACCACTGGCGGAGCGGTGTACCACCGGCTCTCAACAACAAAAGCCCGGTACTTCGCCGGCACTCAAAGCCCTGCATCAGCCAGGCATAAGCCCAGTGTACCACTGGCAGAGCGGTGTACCACCGGCTCTCAACAACAAAAGCCCGTTACTTCGCCGGCACTCAAAGCCCTGCATCAGCCAGGCATAAGCCCAGTGTACCACTGGCAGAGCGGTGTACCACCGGCTCTCAACAACAAAAGCCCGGTACTTCGCCGGCACTCAAAGCCCTGCATCAGCCAGGCATAAGCCCAGTGTACCACTGGCAGAGCGGTGTACCACCGGCTCTCAACAACAAAAGCCTGGTACTTCGCCGGCACTCAAAGCCCTGCACCAGCCAGGCATAAGCCCAGTGTACCACTGGCAGAGCGGTGTACCACCGGCTCTCAACAACAAAAGCCCGGTACTTCGCCGGCACTCAAAGCCCTGCACCAGCCAGGCATAAGCCCAGTGTACCACTGGCAGGGCGGTGTACCACCGGCTCTCAACAACAAAAGCTCGGTACTTCGCCGGCACTCAAAGCCCTGCACCAGCCAGGCATAAGCCCAGTGTACCACTGGCAGAGCGGTGTACCACCGGCTCTCAGCAACAAAAGCCCGCACCCCGTCGGCGTTTAAGGCCCTGTGCCAATCAGGCATAAAACTCGGCTAACCGCTGGCGGAGCGGTGCACCAACGACTCTTCACAGCCAAGACCCGACACTCTACCGGCCGAAACAAAGCTGAGTCCCGCGGGCATCAGGTTGTGCGCCAGACTAACACCAGGACCGACGCTTGGCCGGGCATTACGCTTACGGCTCCGAGGGGGCCTACCGGCCTAATCCCCGACCAGTGGCGCCCCCAAGACTCAACCCTACCTAGCTCTAATTCGTGGGTCTATGTAACTAAGGCGGACTGGCGCAGGTGGGAAGGGGTTCCCCGGAATCGTCGGGATGAATAAAGTCGTGGGGCCACATATCAACTGATGAAGTTAAC
This sequence comes from Calamus simplicifolius, assembly GCA_900491605.1. NCBI lineage: Eukaryota > Viridiplantae > Streptophyta > Magnoliopsida > Arecales > Arecaceae > Calamus > Calamus simplicifolius. Next base: position 8,016 of record UESW01004670.1, on the reverse strand, counting down.
AATAATACGAAGATCATCATGAAAGAAGTATTTTCATTAACTGGGAACTACAAAACCCCGACGTAGTCGGGCTTACAAAAGAAAGAAAAGAAAAGGTAAGTCACGGACGCAGACTCATGGCTCTGCCGATGCGGGCTCATCATCGGAGGAAGTCTGGTCTGACAATTCGATCTCCAGGGCCCGGGGGAAATTCAAATCCCTGGCCACCCTCTCCTTAGCATGCTGGAACCCGTCGAGGTATACAGCGGCCGAGGCTTCGGCCAGGTCATCTGCGAAGCGCTCGGATGCCTTGTACTCTTCAACAAGTCCAGCAGCCCGGGCCTTCTCCGCAGCAAGGGCCTCCGCCGTGGTTTTTTCAGCCTCCCGAACCTGGTTTGTCTCCTCTCGCGCGCGGCTCAACTCTTCCTCACGACGGCGGGTCTCCTCCCTGGCAACTCTAGCTTCCTCCGCCGCCGTGCCCGCTCGGTTCTCGGCTTCCTGGAGCGCTGAGGTCAGCTCAGAGATGTGCATATCCCTGACCATGACAGCGCTCTCAGCCTCCGCCATCTGGGAGAGCGCCGCGCGCGCGCGATTGGCCTCCATTTCCGCCCGGCCCACGGTGGCCCTCACCTCGCTTGCACAGGCGCCTTTGACCGCTTCCAGCGCCTTTTCCGCCTTCTCCGCGCGGCGTTGGGCCTCCTCAGCCTCCTTCTGCGTCTCCCGCAGAACCTTTTTCCCCCCGTGGATAACCTCCCTGGCAGCCCTCAGGGAGTGGGCGATCTGCACACAGGCCCAGGTCAACAGAGTACATATATGTATGTAGAAACAGTCAGGGGAAGGGAGCGAGAGAATCGCTTACCTTGACCACTGCGGCATATGAGTCTCGGAAAAACGCGCCCGCCCCCATGTGGCTGAGATCTTCTATAATCCTGAGGACGAAAACCGGACCCAAGGCCTGCTCGGCCCAGCGGCCGTCGTCCAAGGAGTCCCGAGGCGGCCTGGGCGCGCCCTCGCCTCTCTTCGCCGCTCCTGAGGCCCCCGGCTCTATGTGCGATCCGCTCCCGAGTGGCCCTTCGGGGAATGGGCTCGCGGGGCCAGATGGCCCCTCGCCCCAGTCTCTGGCGGCGTCCAATGGGGTCGCTCTCTCGGAGGCCGGGGACTCCCCGGTTGGCACACGCGCCCCCATTTCTGGTTCCTCAGTGGCGGCTCCCGCAGCCACCCCCACTTCTGGTTCCTCGGTGGTGGTTCCTGCAGTCGCCCCCACCTCTGGCGGAGTGTCGGCCGTGAGGACGACCTCCGATACAGCCGGGGCATGTGACGGAGCCGGGGGTGGGACTGGTGCCGGGAGGGAGGCCCGGACCACCAGACGTTTCGGGGCCGGAGCCCGCTGGTCCCTGGGCGGCCCCTCTCGAGCCCTCTTCTTAGCAGCCTTTACCACCTTCGCGGTCGGGATCTTCATTGCTACATGACATAAGTTAGACTTTTAGAAGAAAAAAAAAAAAAGGGGGGGAAAAAGAAAAGCAGAATTCCTGGCTAAGTGGGAAAAGGACTTACCCCGATGGAGACGAGGCCCGCCAACTCGAAGTTTTCCTCCCCTAGCAATAGGGTGTACCGGGGGATCTCGGCGGTCAGCAGTGCCCCCATCGCCTCCCGGTCCCCAGGCAGGACAGCCGCGACATTCCCTCGGAGGTCGGGGTCCCCCCACCGGGACCGGACTTGGTCCACATTAGCAAAAAAGAAACGGGGTTTCCACCCCTTAATTGACGAAGGCAAAAGAAGCTTAAGGACCCTATTGGGACGGGGCTGAAACACCCACCATCCCTTCTGGGCCCTAAGAGAATAGAAATTGCGGAATAAGCTGACCCTAGGAGCAATATCTAGGCGATGGCAAAGGATGACGAAAGCGCTAATTACCCGACAAGAGTTCGGAACTAGCTGGGAAGGGGTCAAAGAATAGAAGTCAAGAAGAGTGATGAAAAAAGGGTGGAAAGGAGGACGGAGGCCCACCTGTAGGCAGACCTCATAGAAGGCTACGCGACCGGGCCGGGAGGAGACGACCCGGTCATCGAGGGTTGGTAGAAAAAGGTTGATCTCCTGAGGGATCCGATAACGGGCCCGGATCCTTTCCAGATCCGACCGTGTCATCGAGGAGGCCACCCCCCCTGGGGATTCCTCCACCCTCGAGGAGGTCCCGACCCCCGGCCGACGGCCCCTCAACGGAGCTCCACCGGCGGCTCCGCCAGCGGCCCGTCGCCGGGCCAAAGGGACGTGGTCCTCTGAATCAGAGGACCACTCGATCGGAGGAGAAGGAGAAGGAGTCTGGAGCCTCACAGAGGGAGGACGGTCCTCAGAACCGTCCACCGAGGTCCAGGAGGGTAGACTCATGAATGAAGAAGAATCAAGACGAAAGAGGCTGACCTGGGAAAGCAAGGAGAGCTGAGCGCAAGCTCGCAGGTTGCAGGAGCACTGGGAGAGCAAGCGAAGAAGGAGACGATGATGAGGGTGGTGTAGTGTCGGTTCATCCCCCCCCTCGCCTGGCTTTATTGGATTTTCAAAACGTCCCGCCATGTCCCGTCGGCCACGCGGCCCTTTGCCATATGCCGGTTTGCCTCGATGAGTGCCCCGGCGCGTGGCGCAGTGCGCCCCCAACCGATGGTGGGGCCCCTGTTGGTGTCACCGTAATGAGAAGAAATCATTATGCGCCTTTTCGCACGGACTTCGAAGAGCTGATCCTCACTTTCGAGGGCGATCGTGGCTGTCATGGTACGGAAGGCCGTCTCTTTGCATCCCCCGTACCGTTCGCATAAAGAACAAGGCTAGGGATCAGCCACGTGGAGAACGCCCCTTGGGCCTCAGCGGCGGGACCCGCTTCGCCCCAGGGGCGAGGGGGCATCTGATATGACTGATCCCAATGCCGTCAGAAAAGGTAACGGCAATCACCGTCGTTTCCCCCACCCCCGGCACCCCCTCGGGGTCGGAGGTGGGGGCCATCATACCTTAACCCCGGGGCCCCTACCGGCCTCGGGGTGCATCGCCACTTCCCCATCTCCGGCACCCCCTCGGGGTCGGGGGTGGGGCCATCATACCTTAACCCCGGGGCCCCTACCGGCCTCGGGGTGCATCGCCATTTCTCCATCTCCGGCACCCCCTCGGGGTCGGGGGTGGGGCCATCATACCTTAACCCCGGGGCCCTTACCGGCCTCGGGGTGCATCGCCATTTCCCCATCTCCGGCACCCCCTCGGGGTCGGGGGTGGGGCCATCATACCTTAACCCCGGGGCCCCTACCGGCCTCGGGGTGCATCGTCATTTCCCCATCTCCGGCACCCCCTCGGGGTCGGGGGTGGGGCCATCATACCTTAACCCCGGGGCCCCTACCGGCCTCGAGGTGCATCGCCATTTCCCCATCTTCGGTACCCCCTCAGGGTCGGGGGTGGGGCCATCATACCTTAACCCCGGGGCCCCTACCGGCCTCGGGGTGCATCGTCATTTCCCCACCTCCGGCATCCCCTCGGGGTCGGGTGTGGGGTCATCATTTCTTAACCCCGGGGCCCCCACCTGCCTCGAGGTGCATCGTCAACACACTACTCAACCGCCGATGCACGGTGCTCACACATGATTTTCAACCCATGGCTGTGCCTTGCCGTAGCGTACCATTCGGCGCTTCCGTGATTGTGCTCCGGTACGGAGGGCCATGCCTCATAACGATGTTTGGCGTGTTGCATGCCCCTGTGCGTGACCATGCCTTGCCGCAGCATGCCACCCAGTACCTCCATGATTGTGCCCCGGTACGGAGGGCCATGCCTCATAACGACGTTTGGCTCGTTGCATGCCTCTGTGCGCCACCATACCTTGCTAGGGTGTACGACTCGTTACCTCTAGCAACGGCGCCCGGTCACATCCACCGATGACGATACGACGAAGACCTTCCAAGGCTGCAAGTCACTGCATTCAAACAGGTATAAAGGACACACATTCACGCTGTAAGTGGGATCCAAACTCTGGTTTTTCTGGGCTTTCTTCCTCCCTGCAAAAACCCTAACTGCTTCAGCTTCTTTTCGCTGGAGTGGTTCCTTGTCTGAACCCAAGCCACTAACTTGATCGTCGGAGGGTCCCCACCGGTGCCACCGATCCCCGGGGACTTTTCTTGCAGGATTTCCCGGAGCGAGACGTCCGTCTTCCCCGACGTTCGAAGGAGGTGACTTGGCGTCATCAGACCCAACAAAACTGTACTTAGACCTCACCAAGTATTGGTAGATAATGCTGAAGTTGTAGAGAGGAATGCACGACTCGGAAAGCAGGACAAACCGTTCGTTGGATAGATCAAGCAATGCATTTGCGAGTAGCCGCCTCTCCGCATCGCACATGCTCATCTTTCCCCACTCAGCTACCTGTTGAATTGAAAGTCAATACATGGTAGCAAGAATGCACAAAGATTTTTATTTTTTTTTGGAGGAAAATACGTGAGAGGCTTTCCCCACAAATTTATTAATTTGTTCGAGCATGCACAAAGAATAATTTGTGTTAAATGACTGCTTAGAAGATATTTAAGCACTCCACACCATTTGCTCGACAAGGGTCACATCTTGAGATGAAGCAATGAGATGTTAGAGCAACATTCACGCAATGGCTAACGCAAGCCTGTTAAACCATTTATTCTAGTTCAAAGTTTTCAAAATAATATAAACAGAAGGCAACAGAATGAGTAACAATCAGATACTGTTGTTTTACAACAGTCCAACTTGAAAAAGTTGGTCAATTGCCAACAAGTACAATTCCAAGACTGAAAAGCCTTTCATAATGCAAAGTTCGCAAGGACTGCCAGAACCATTCAGTGAAAGGGATAAAAAATAGGAAAAAGCAGTGATGTAGACATCACATTAGACGTGGAATGATCATGCTATCAATCATGCTTCTTTTTAGCCACCAATAAAAGTTTGGATTCCCAACATAAATGCATGCAGGTAATAAAAAGTTATATGACATTCTGGCCTCTAATGCAGACATGAATTAACATGGTGCAAGCTACCTTAAGGTAGTGTTTGATAGCCCAAAAGCTATCCCTGGATAAATGCTATCATGTTAGCTGAGAGAATAAGCATCTTTTTAAAATTATAAGTCTGTCATCAAGGGATAACTTTAGTTGTTCCTGGGTTTCCTAGAGAATAAGTTCAGCCATGGGTTATCTCCTCTGATTAAACTTTTTCAGACCTATCCCCTCTAGGTATTTGGGAATAAGGAGGGATATCCGGGGGATATCCTCCCTTATCCCCCATATCAAATGCTGCCTAAGCATTTTTAAAAGAACCATGAAATATGTAGCAAACCAACAATGCTCTTGAAACCTTATAACCAAGGTCTGCAAGCTCAGTTTTTGTTTTGATTTCAACGGGCCCTGTGGAGTTTTTGTTTTTCAGCAACTTCAATGGTTTTGGAAGTCTCACTCCAAGTTCTGGATGTTTGGTAAAAAGATTAAAAAAATCAACAAAAAAAAGAAAAAATAGAAGAAAGATAAAAGAGAATAGGGAAATTTATTATATAATGTTTTAGAATATTTTGTGGCCTATAGATTCTCTGTGCCATGTGCCTATAATATTGAGATGAAGTCTATATTGCATAAAAGTATTATAACTTATGGAGCATGCCAGTACTTTGTATCATCAATAAAATATATATATAAACTTACATCATCCTAGATGTCAACTGCTTAAAAATTCATTATGTTGACAATTGTGAAACAATACAACTATTTTTCATTTTTGGCAGAGCTATACAAATATTGAATTTAGGCACTCTTATTTATTCGTGGTTAAGTGGCTATATAATTAAATAGTTGCAGTTATAGAATTATATATATAATACTTATTTCTATGAAATGAGTTATACATAATGATTCATATTAATCTTTATCTAATCCTATTTACTACAATAAGGGCTTTTTTTTTTCGAAGACCTCAACCCATCAAAAGACATGTTTATTATTGATACTTGTTTGCTTAAGGGAAGTAAAAAAGAAAAACAATGAAATTTGATGATATATAGCCTAAGTAATTAGCATAATGAGATCAATATGACATAAACACCAAAGGAAGACATAAGGAAAAACATGAATTTGTTTTTGGTCAGTCTTAACCAAAATTGATTGAAACTACAGATTGAAACCTGAAATTGGGGGTCAATTTTTGTTCAGTCTTGATCAAAACTGATTCATTTCAACCAAACACGATCTGTTTTGGCCAAAACTTCAAACCTTGATCATAACTTGATTTGATTCATATATATAGGATGCCCTGGGCACAAGGACCTATAGTTTCAAGGCAGTAGGGCAACAAAAATTAGTTCTATGAGCCTCCCACAAGAACATGACATTCACAAGAGCCTCCAACAGCACCACACATGCTAAAAACCCGACGAATTTAAGCTGGCACCTCCTCCATGCTGAGTAGTAACATTTGGCCAAAACACAGCTGCTTTGCTTTATTTTTGTATGACGAATGGAACTGTATAGAGCTATTAAAACTTACCTATCTTGGTTTCCCCATTTGTATGCATATGTAAATAGACACCTATACTACATGAAAATAATAGCTCATGAGGCCTAACCAACTAATGTTATCTACACGGAGTCGATTGAACAAATCAAGATATGATCCGTCAAATATAAAGAATGTTACGAAACAGAGCCTGTGAAACAGGGGGACTCATGTTCTCCTTGTCGCTGACGAAGCCGCCCTCATGGAACATGGGCGTTTGCTCACCCTCCGAGGCTCTGACCGAAGGAGACGTCCACCCATAACCCATAAATGGGATGTCTCCTGAACGAGCAAAATAAAAAGGGGAGACGAGCTCCTAGTTTCGGTGATAGAGAAGTCCAGCTTCTTCTCTTCATTCTTCCTTCCATTGCCTTCTCCCTCTCCGGTAGTGCGGCCCAGGGGTGTGAAAATCTCCGGGGACTCTTGTAGCCCCCCCGACGACCGACGATCATCGCCGGAAGCCTACACTGCGCCACTATGAAACAGGTGAGTCGTACCCTATTCCCTATTCCACGGCTTCATTGATACAGATAGTGGTATCAAAGCCTCGCCGGCCGTCACCACGCTTCGAGTGGTGGCCGGCGAGGGGGAAGAGGCGGAGGAGTAGGCAGCGACGGCTGCACGCCGCCGCCTACCCCTCAGCTATGGCCACGGAAGCCGTTGTTTAAGAAAAAAAAACTCAGATGGCTGCTCAGGGCCGTCGGACCTCGATGGGCGTCGGAGGGCCGGGGAAGCTCAGTCCACCGCCACGAAGGGCGGCGGCTACCTGTGCGTCTGTGGGATGCAGGGCCGTCGGAACCTCTCCGGCGGCCAATGGTCCCCCCTCTCGTTCGGAGCTCGGTCCCGTCCGCCGGAGTACCGGGATGGCCCTGCATCGCAGCCATGCACGCAGCGCACACGGCTGCGTTTGTGAGTTTACGGGTGGCACCACCCGTAAATTCAAAAACTAATGAGGGGTAAATTTATCTTTTCATAAATAAAAAAATTAATTTAAATTATTTTTTCATATTTTTGGGCATTTTAAAATTATAGAAAAACTTTAAAAAATCAGAAAAAATATAGAAAAAATGCAAAAAATCATAGAAAATTATAGAAAAATTTATTGAAAATTTTAGAAAAATCTATATAATATTATAAAAAATTTATTGAAAATTTTCTTGATGTTGCATGGGGGTTTATGCTCTGTGCATGAATAAATTTATTGTCATGCTGTCTGATTTTTCTATGAATTATTTTTGGATGCATAATTATTTATTCTTAGTGTATAAATATGATTAATGCAAATTTTTGCTTGTTATTATTGTTGACACAATAATTTATGCTTAGTGCATAATGGGCATTTGTGTCAATTGTTATGTATTTTCTGCAAGCATATTTATTTATGCTTGATGCATAAATAATATATGTTGATTTATGTTTTAGTTGATATGAAAATATGCTTGATGTAGCATATGTCCACGATGCAGATTTGTTCCAATATCGGTTCTGTGGACAACATAGATATGT